>JARHVA010002461.1:2057500-2142500 GCA_037957365.1 Torreya grandis
CTCACTAGAGGATTATTGCACATTGCCCTGCTATAAATTTTTACCATTTCTTTTGCTCTGATCCATGTCTCTAATCAGTAATAGTGGAAATATTTTTCATTAAAAGTACACTTACCAATTTAAACATTTATAAATCCCCACATTTTTTTTGTTAATTTATTTTTCACTACACACTACTCAAAAAATTATTTGGCCACACACACTTTATCCTTGGTTTTCACATTATTATGATGCTCAATTTCAGGTCTTAATTTTTTTGGTGATTCTTATGTTATTTTATTTTATTATGGCATTTTATGATTTCCATAGTAGTGTGAGCTTTCATGGTAGAATGACTTAGTATTTATCAGGTATCTACATATTCTACATATGATGTTAAATTTTATGCCATTATATAAGCATTGAGACACTAAAAGTGTTGGTTCCGAGTTGTACACCTCATATGCTTAACCTTTCACAGTTGTAGAAAATGGCAAATAAAGATGAAAAACCTATTGATACATCATTATATCTAGGTAAGGGTTTAACATAAAGACTAGAATAGATGTATAAAATGACCAAGAAACACTTACAAAGGGTATGGTTAGCTCCCCACTACTTTTGGCTCTACCTGAACCAAGGTGAGAGGACCTATGTTATAGCTTGCTTACATGGAGAGATTCTACAATTCAAGCTCCATGGGGATTATTAACACAAAGAGATGAGAATATGATCAAAACAAAACCAAAATTTCTCACTCTACCCAAGAAGGGTTGTCACATAGAATTATTAAATATTCTAAGTTAGACATAAGCTATTAAAGATAGATATCAAAGTGATTATAAACTTCATTCAAAAGAATTTTTCAACAACAAGGCACTGAAGGGAAGACTATAATGCTAAGATTCACAACACAAGATGTAAACAAATGCTATATAGGAAATGATTTTATGAATTTTTAGGTAGATAACACTCAAAATATTCAATTAGATGTATTACCTATAGGGTAAGATAGGGTAGGACAAATTTATAGTTATAAAAAAGAGGGTGGTGAGCTGGTGGTCTTAAAAAAACATGGATTCTTTTAAAATTCATGACATCACCTATTACAAAGATGTAAAAAACATAAATTCAAGCTAATGGAACTACCAAAAATGATTTTCACTTATTAGTGCCAATGAAATACAAATACCCAAATGATCTTTGAAATTATAGAACATACATTGAAACTAGAATATCACATGCTTTTTTCCCATTAAATCCATAAACCTAGGGTGCCCTAACATGTTATTTAGCAACATATTTACAAACATAATCAGAAAGTGATTTATAATCTAACTTTAAGCCTAGATGACAACTAGTGATGAGCAAAGAACAAGAGGTCCAATCAACAAAATTTATAAAACATATTACCACACTAAATCAATAGAAAATAATAGAGAACCACAATCATTTTGATTAACTTTTCAGTAAATATTACACACATTAGTGTTTCAAAATGCTTCCATGTAGATAAGCATCATGGATTTTCTCCATGTTGGGCAAGAGAGACAAAATTCACATAATAGTGATCCCAAAATGTTAAAGAGCCTATATTAAGGAAGAACAACAACCAAAAGCAATGACCAAACGCCTTGAATAGAGGAAAAGCCCTCTATTTATACATTTTCAATCCTTTTTCAATTTTGGGACTCTGGGTCACAATTTAAAAAATTAAAAAACAAACTTTTAAGTCTATCAAGATACTTCCATCTAGAACATGCCTTTTACCACGCTTGAAATCTTCATCTAGTTGAAAGAAAAATCATTGATCTAACTGAATCTATAGGGAATGATGAATATTTTCAACAAAACTTTGATATTTTGATTGAAGATGTGATTTTATCATGATTAGAAGCTAAGATTCATGGTGGAGGCCCCAAAAAGTTTTGTCATCATGTGCAACCACTTGGAGATGCTCTTGATTGCTTGCCTACACAATTGGAGTGAAAAAATGATTTGAGGAAACAAACAAATTTTGTCCTCATGTGCAATGATTTGGATATGTTATCTTGTTAATCAATTATGAATCATTTAAACTTTTGGACATAAATCTTCCCTTGTGCTTGCTAAATAAATCTAATTACCTTGTGATGATTGCAATCAGAAAGATCTAGTTATGATAAAAACAAAAAATGATCTGTGACTATTTGGAAAATATGATTTGGAATGGTAGTTATACCTTCTTATATGCTTCAAATCATTATGATGTCCATGAAATAACCATCAATTTTAGCTACTAAACTAAATCTTTCCATATACTGACATTTGGCATGTCACAACAAATCTAACCAGGCATTAATGGGGATCAAAAGTGACTAGGCCAATTAATTGACTGCAATCTGGACACTTCTCACCTCCTCATATAATCTAAGACCTTTGAAAATTCCATCTTAGCTTGCATAATTAGATCATCTCTACCCAAGAAAACACAATCTATTTGTCTAACATGAGATGCTCAAGTTATAATTCATGGGTTGTAGTTATGCCACTTATTATCTCTGTGTTTGTCTATAATGTCCTTTAATTTTCATCCTTAGCTATGCACTATCAAATTTGGCTAGGATGAGCAAATATGGTCCATTGGATCATGATCTAAGGAGTGGAGCATTATTGGACACTACCTGTACTTGGCCTTAAGAATGTGCCACTTGGAAACCCTAGGGGCTTCCTATGTACCTTGTAAACAATCTCTATTACTTTGAGAACCTTTACACCATATGGAAACATATTATGTTTCTTGAACTTTTGACCTATTTTTATCATCATTGGATCATCCTTACCCAAGCAAATGTGAGTTGTAGATCTGCATCCATTTGAAATCAAAGGGCTACCCCATGGGGCCTAAATTTAATGCTCATGTAATAGTCTTAGAACATTTAAATCCTAATGACTATTGGTTGTGCTTGAAAATTGATGCTCACACACATGTTAAAAGATGTCCACAAGACCAGCATACCTATAATTTAGAAAAATATCTTTTGATCTTTAGGTCATTGAGACTTTTATTATGAAACATTTTTTTGGGAATTTTGTTCAATGGTAATTTGGTCAGGATAATTTTTTTAGATATTTAATCCAAAATAATTTCCCCATAGTAACTGACCTTTACACTTTTCTCAAGGCAATCAAACTCATCATTTTCCCAAAATATTTCAATTTTATCAAGCTTATTGTGTGAAAAAAATACCTATAAGAATTTGGATTTTAGACTTTTTATAGTGGACAAAATGTCCAATATAAATAAACCTTTGGGGTTTTTTTTGATAGACAAAATGTTCAAAATAAATTGGTCTTTAGGATTTTTTCCTAACACTTTGGCCAAAATAAATAATTCTTTAGGATATTTTATAATAATAATTTTCTCGAGAGAATATAATGGATTGATAAATATGCTAAGTAAAGACCAAATAATACTTAGCCAATTTAACATGAAACTTGACCCCCAATGAAAATTTGAAAACATGAATATCGCTATGGACTTAGGCATTTATGTTCAATAAGGGCTCAATTATTTTAGTCCAATTTTGTGCACTAACACTAGATCTCACTCGAGGATGCATACCCCCTATGGGTGTGTAAATAAGATCAAAACATAAGACTAGATGCCAATCCAATGGGCCATGGAGTTAAGACTTAGTAATTTATCAATAAAAACCCATGAAAGATCAATAAAATAATGATAGACTTGACAAAAATAGACCAGGAGGATTTGAAAATAAACACATGATAAAAAAATGAAAGGAAAATGTACAAACAAGCCTAAAGCATAGGGGTGACATAATATGAAATAATAGAAAGATAAAACTATACACTATACAATATCATACATAGGTTACAAACTCAATCAAGGAAGTGTTTTAGATGTCTACTATTGACTAGCAAGTCTAGTATTTTACCATCTAAGTCTTTCAAGAAGAAGGTATTTCACCATCTAAGTCTTTTAAATTTTCCATGCTTTCCTTTCTCCTAATGCTTATTGTCTCAAAGTAGAACTAGATCACCTACTTGGAAAGTCCTTGGAGTAACCTTCTTATTAAATATCTTCTTCAGCTTTTCCTTGAACTTGAGGTATCTATCATGAGATTGTACTTTAATTTCATCAATCTCAATAATATATTTCATTCTAATTTCATAGTGGTTTATTTTCTCATCATCCTCTAGTTGTTGCATAAGCTGATAAGTTGGCAACTACAAATTCATAGGCAAAACTACTTGAGATCCATAAACAAGCTCAAAAGTGATTTTGCCTATAGCTCTCTTAGACATAATCCTATCAAACCATAAGGCATACTTAAGCTTTTCAACCCACTTCTTCTTGTTTGCTTCTAGAGTATGTCTAATGATTTTGAGCAAGTTCTTATTACTAGATTATACTTGCCCATTCCCTTGAGGGTTGTAATTGGAAGCATAGGTCAACTTATTCCCATACTCTTTATATAATGCCACTAAAGGTTTGTATTTTAATCTCATGGAATTTTCAATAATAACCTTAATAGGCACATCAAATCTATAAATAATTTGATTCAACAAAAAATCCATAAATATCTAGTGTGTTGTCTTCCTTGTAAAGATCGCTTCAACCCATTTTGTGAAGTATTCAGTTAAAACTAGTATCCATCTATGTCTAACCCTTGATGAATAAACAATTTCTACAATGAAATCAATTTCCCATTATCTAAATGGACCTTTAATAAAAATAGGTAGCAAGGGGAAAGAACCAAAAGCTTTCATTCTCCTAGTAAAGCATTGACACTTCTCACACCTTCTAACTGTCTGAGCAACATCTTTGAACAATGATGGCTGCCAATAACTAGCTCTCAAAATTTTATGAGCTATGACTTTAGGTGTAAAATGACCACCACACACTCCACTATGGAAGTCTTCAATCAGGCTAGTAGTCTATTCTTCTAACACACATCTTTGGAGAACCCCATTTAGACTCTTCCATGCTAGTCCATTCTTAATTAAGAGGTATTTTTGGGAGACAAGTTTGAGAGTTATTCATTGATTTTTGTCCAAGTCAGGCGGAAAGTTTAGTTTTTTCAAGCAACAAAAAATGTCTCTATACCAGGGAGACATGTTAAATTGACTCAAAGAATCATCAACATTAAAAATAGTAGTGTTTACCTTAACAACTTACAAATTGGTCTTAGCCATAAGCTTGGCTAGACCCATCTCTCACACTAACTTGGTGGTCTGAATATCCATGTCATACTCTTTTACCTTTTTGACCCACCTACATCTTTTGTTAGATACTTCAGTCTGAGACAAGATGTCCTTCACCATGGTATGTGGGACATAAATAACAATATTTGAACTCATAATATAAGGCCTCAACATATTGACATCTTTCAAGAGAGCAAAATCTTGTTTTTATATAATAGTATAATTTAGTTCAAGACTTTGTATAGCTTTGCTAAATAAATCTATGGGATGCTCATGACCATCTTCATTTTTTTGTAATAGAATAGCAGTAATAATATTTTATGATGTAAAAGAGAATATATGGAATGACTTTGGGTAATCAGGGCTAGCCAAAATAGGGGAAAACATTAAATCTCCTTTAATTTCATTAAAATCTTGCATGATCTTATCCTCCCACTTCATGATGTTGTCCTTCTTCATCTAGGAAGTAATAAGCATAGTAATGTCTACAATATTGGACACAAACCTCCTTACAAAGTTAATTTTTCCAAATAAAGACTAATTTTTTTTCTTGTACTATGGGATAGGCACTTTGTCAATGGCTTTGACCCTTTCAGGGTCAATTATAATTCCATGCTTGGACACTACATGTCCCAACAACTTGGCCTTTTGTACTCCAAAGTGGCATTTTTTTGGATTAAGTGAAATGTTGATTTCCCTGCATCTAATAAATACTTTGTCTAGATGCTCCAAATGTTCTTATCTAGTCTAGAAGTACACAATAGTGTCGTCCTGATACATAGCTATAAAATTATTATTTATCCTTTTAAAATCAACATCCATATCTCACTATAATGTTGCAACAACATTCATTAACCTAAAAGGAATCCTCATATATACATATGTACTCCAAGGCATTGTGAACATGGTTTTGGGTCTCTCAGATTCTTTCACCACAACTTGGTTATATCCAGAGAAAATATCTAAAGTAGACAACATCTCTAATTCTATAACACTCTATAGTAGGTTGTCCATATTAGGTAAGGGATAATTATCTTTTAAAAGAAGCTTTGTTCAATTTACTAAAATCCACACAAATGGATATCACCATTCTTCTTTCTCATAAGGACTAAATTTAAAACCCATGATGAGTACCTGATGGGTTGAATAATTCCACCATCCCTTAGCTTATTTAATTCATCCCTCATCTTGGTGGCTGAGATAGGGTTATTATGTCTTTGTTTCTACCTAAAAATCTTAATTTTAAGATACAATGGGATGACATGCTGGAACAAATCTTCCCTATATGCTTTCATCTTAGAATAAGACCATGTTAGATAATATTGGTATTTTTTAAGTAGATGCATGTAATCTTTCTTCTTAGGTTCACTTAGGTGAGTACCTAGCAAAACTTTTCTTAGATTCTCATGAGAACCTAAATTACACTCAGTCACATCTTTTGAAATGAATGAGTCTCTTGATTTAATTATATCAGTTCCATCAAAAGACACTTCTAAACTTACCAATCCTCTTGGGAGTTTGTTTGTCTTCAACTGAATGATGTCTTTCCCAAACAAGGTTTCCTTCTCGTCATAAACCTAAACTATAGATTCCAAGTATATGCACTGATCATGAAACTCAACCTCATAATTCAAAAACTTCTTAAGCTATTCATCATCATCAAAGACCTACAAATGATGAACATTATCTGGGATTGAAGGCCTAACAAGCACATCCAATTGATACTGACAATAAGGGCTCATATCTACAATATCAAACTGAATGCCTAACCCTATGAGTTTGTTAGCTTCTTCATTGAAAATTTTATTTTGATAACAAATGTTGAATTCATTAAAAAATTCAAGTAAATCCCAAACAACATTTTGATATTATTTCAACCTTTTATTCTTGGTGGCATAATCATTATAGATATGCTTACCCACTAACTCAGAATCATCCTTGATAATCAAACTTTTAATTCCATGTTCATGGGTAATCCTTAAACTAAGCAAGAGTGCCTCATACTCAAAAACATTATTCATGCACTCAAAAGAAAGATAAAAAGAAAAATTAAAAAATTTACCATTAGGGGCATATAAAACAACCCTAGATCCTTTTCCAAAATTAGAGTAATCTCCATCAAATCACATCTTCAAAATCATACTTTTTTTATCATATTTAACATCTAAAACAATAAGCTAGTTGTTAGTATCAACATTCTCAATAAAATTGACCAAATCAACATTCATGTACAATACTTCATTAAGACAATGTTTTGGATATTCAATCACATGTAACATTTTTGGATCTCTATAAAGTCTAACCATTTTACCCTCTAACAAAATGGTGGTTTAGGAAAGGTCCATCTGCACACTTCCACCCATGCTAGTAGCCAATTTTTGTGATGGCAACATCCCCCATTTAGGAAGATAATCTACAAATACCACATCCATATTTAGATACTTACTAAGATGAACTACCAACTTTACAACTAATCCCTTGAATTCTCCCATAATTGGTAGCTCTCATCAGTCTATGGCGTAAAATTTGACAAAAGATGATGTAATATTCACTTCAAGCTTGTTTAGGACACCCAGGGGCATCACATTGTAAAAAGCTCCAGAATCAAATATATAGTTGTGGATAATCAAGCCATTAATCAACAAGGTTATATAAAATAGATCCACATTCAGTTGACTCTCCACTAATGCAATCTCCAAATAGACCTCTGAAGTAGGTTTAATAACCTTTTTTGATTCCATATCTTCTTCCAAGGGTGATTAGGGTAATTCAGTTTCTTTTGTATCAAACTTCTCACCAAATTTCAAGTACTCAAAATCCCTCTTCCTATGTTTAGGTATTCATAATAATTCAACAAGTGGCATGGTGAATTTTATTTAACTAAACACTTGGGCCATATCACACATGCTATACTGAGGAAGAGGCATATTTAGTGAAAGGGTAACAACACCTTCATCTTAGATGCAATCACTTAATGTCTAAATTGGAGTAGGCTAGGATGGATTGAAACTCTTGATAATAGTCTTTAGGGGTATATTTGTCTTAACATCACCTACAACCTTAGGAATAGTTGAAAAGATGGGAATTTTATTACTCTTAGAAAGAGCACCTCTAGGCTTAGTAGCTTGGAACACAAGTGCTATCTTGGAAGTTTATGGGACTACTATAGATTTATTTTCTTCTTTGCTTGCATTCCCTCCCTTTGGATTTGTAGGGTTAGTGTCTTGAGCAGCAACACTTGGTTGCCTACTTCTCAAGTACTATTATTTCTCTTGGGTAGTTCATGCATTAATCAATAGTTTTCTATCCTCAATTGATGAAATTCCCCATGATAATTATTAATCATCATAAATCATAAGAGATCAAAATAATGAATGGGTAATTCATATGCTTGTGCCATATTATCATCACAAGAAAAGTCAAAAGTTAGGACACTATCCATTTCAACCACACTCCATAAATTATCAACCATAGTAGAATTCAACCTTTACTTGGAGGTAGATATTTTACTTTAGGTACTTTACAATTGAACATAAGACTATCATATTTAGATGACACCTAGCTTCATCTGAATCTTCATAAATTTATTCAATAGTATCACATGGAAGGTATCAAAGGAAGAACTTGTCATACCAATCAATGTCTAAATCAGAATTCACAACATTTACCTTGGCATTTGAAGGATCATGCAACTATTTTCCATCCCATCTATTCTAATTTCTCTTCATCCTTTCTTCACATGCAGGCCTCTTCCCTCTATCATTATCTTAATTGTGGAATGTGGGCCTTATTTTTTCTTTATTTGAATTAGGATCCCTCTCCTGACTAGTAGACACATGTAGGATCACTTTCTTAGCCTTGGAAAGCTTGTAGGGCAGCTCTTTGATAGCAGAGGCTAAATTCTTAACAATCTCCTCCAAATTGGTTGTCTTTGTGGACTATAAATTTTTTGGATTATCAAATTTTAAACTATCCCACTTGTTTATGGGCTTTCCCATAGCCTTGATGTTATTCTAAATCTTGATGGCCATATTGAATGCCAATCATAGGTTCATGGGAGCTTTGTCCTGTAAGTAATATGTAGTCTTCTTGTCAAAGGTGTCACAATACTTTATCAAGCATGTTGTATCACTAGGCTTGATGTTTTTTAGTAACTTCATCATAACCTATTGAACTAGGTATTGAATTCATAGATAAATTTGTTAGGATTATTTTTTATATTTTCAAACTAATCTTCAATAAAATTGGGATCAGCTCTTTCACCATACTAAATTCTAAAGACATTCCTCATCTCTTCCCATGAATCGATACATCTAAGGGGAAGAGAGTTCAACTATTCACAAGCATCTTCCTCCAATGTGTACACAAATAACTTTATTCATACTTCCTCATACTCAACCTCATAGTCTTCAATAATATTGTGAAAAGACCTCAAGTGTTGATCACCACTCACTACATTGTTCCCTTGAAACTTTGGAAGGTATTTCCTTACTTCATTCAGGTTCTCATTGGAATATCCTTCCATGTCATCAAAATTGATAGCTCTAAATTGGGGAATGTAGAATGTAGGACACTCATTCTCATCTAGGTCCTTATAACTCATGATTGGTTCAATTAGAGGTTCAAGATCAACTGGTAAAGGGATGTGAGGGGGTAAATGAGGAAGACTTTGGGGATTAAGCTTAGGAGGGGATATAGCTAGTTCTGAAGGATCTAGATAGTAAATGGGACTATAAGGTTATGAGTAACTAAAAGAGCTATGAAAGTCCTCAATAATGGGAAGTTTAAAAAAAATCTAAAGATTGTCAAAATTTTGGAAGACAAGACATTGTTTAGCAGCTAAAATTTACCCTTCAATAGGCATCCAAATTTATCTCCCTCTTTTTTTATGAATGCTTAGGGAAAAGATAAGTTGTTTAGATGAGTCACCTTTGAAGTATTATCTCAATCCTTCCAAATTTAAAGACAAAAAAATACCCAAAGCTGAAACTAACAAAAATATTCAAACTAGGCATTGATCTTTCTTGAAATTAGATGATAAAATTAGAGTCACCACTAGAATCAAAATTCTAGAATATAAAAGTTAACAAAATAATTATGATGCATGATAAAAACATACTTTACTAAGTTTAATGATGAGATAATATCAAAATGACACTAAATTTTTTAGAATAATGTTCAAAAGAGAAAAAGGCACCTTTCAACATACAACTTTAACAACTCTTTGCAATAAACATAGAATATGTCAATTATCAAATCCTTCAATTCATGGCACATACCCAATGGAGTGATGCAAAATTGATGACCAAGATAGTACAACATATAAAATAACAATAGATAACTTTTAAACTTGAATTATTTACAACTCTACCTCTAGATCTATCTCTCTTCAAGAGTCCTCAATAACATGGGTGACAAGAAGTGTCCCTAATAATGGAACCAATAAAGTGTTGGTTCCTAATTTTACACCTCATATACTTGGCCTTGCACACTTGAATAAAATGGAAAAAAAATATGAAAAAACCACTGATATATCATTATGTTTGGGGAAGGGTTTAACATCAAGACTAGACCAGACACACAAAATGACTAAGAGGCACCTACAAAGGGTACAGTCAGCTCCCTGCTAATTTTGGCTCTACCTAAACCAAGGTGAGAGGACCTATGGGATAGCTTTATTACATAAAGAGATTCTAAAATTAAAAATCCACAAGGATTATTGGCACAAAGAGATGTGAATCTGAATAGAACACAACTGAACTTTCTCACTCCACCTAGGAAGGGTTGTCACACAGAATAAGAAAATGTTTTAAATTAGATACAAGCTAATAAAGACAAATATCAAAATGATTAAAAATTTCATTAGAAAGAATTTTTCAACAACAAGGGGCTGAAGGGAAGATTGTAATTCTAAGATTCACAACACAATATGCAAACACATGTTATATAGGCAATGATTTTATGCATTTTTAGGTAGATATCACTTGAAATATTCAACTGAATGTATTACCTATAAGTTAGGACATGGTAGGACAAATTGATAGTTATAAAAAAAGGGTGGTACACTGGTGGTCTTCAAATAGTAGGGATTCTTTCAACATTCATGACATCACCTATTACAAAGATGCAAAATACTTAAATGCAAGATAATGGAACTATAAGGAGTGATTTTCACTTATTGGTTCCAATGAAATACAAATATCCAAATGATCCTTGAAATTTTAGAACATACACTAAAACTAGAATATCACATGCTTTTTTCCCATTGAATCCATAAGCCTAGGGTTCCCTAACATGTTATTCAACAACATATTTCTAAACATAACGTAGAAAGGGATTTATAATCTAGCTCTAAGCCTAAGATGACAACCAGTAATGACTAGAGAACAAGATATCCAATAAACAAATTTTTTAAAACATATTACTTCACTTCATCAACAAAAATAATAGAGAAGGACAAGCATTTTCATTAACTTTATAAGAAAATATTACACACATTAGTGTTTCAAAATGGTACCATGGGGAAAAACATGGTGGATTTGCTCCATGTTGGTGAGGGGAGACATATAAATATGCACTCAAATCTTGCTAATGGCTGTAGAGTTACAACCACCTTAGTATGAGAGACAAGATGTAAACAATAGTGATCCTAAAATATTGAAGAGCATATACTAAGGAAGAAAAATAACTGAAAACAAAAACCAACCCCCTTGAATAGAGGAGAAGCCCTCTGTTAGACATTTCAATCTTTTTTCAATTCTAGGACTATGGGTCATAATTTGTAAAATTGTAAAACAAACTTTCAAGTATACCAAGATACTTCAATCTAGAATATGCCTTTTACCTCGCATGAAATATTCATCCATTTATAAGAGAAATAATTTCTCTAATTGCCTCTATAAGGAATGATGAATATTTACAACAAACCTTTGATATTTTGACCAAAGATTCCCTTTTATCACACCTAAAATCTAAGCTTCATTATGGAGGCCCAAACAAAATTTGTCATTATGTACAACCACTTGGAGATGCTGTTGACCACTTGCCTACACAACTAAACAAATTTTGTCCTCAAGTGTAACTATCTAGAGATTATCTCTTGCTAATCTATTACAAATCATGGAAAATTTTAGACATAAATCCTCCCATTTATGCATGCCAAAGAAAGTCCATTAACTTATGATGATTACAATTAGAAAGTTCCAGCTATGATAAAAATAGAAAATGATTCATAGCTGTTTAGAAAATATGCTTTTGAATGGTAGTCAGACCTTCTTATGTGCTTTGAATAATTTCCACATCCATGAAAGAATGATCAATTTTAGATACTAAACCAAATCTTGCCACATATTTACATTTGGCATGCCTCATTAGATCCAACTAGGCATTGGTGGGGCTGAAAAGTGACTAGGCCAATTAACTAAATTTAATATAGACATTTGTCACTTCCTCATGTAATCCATTCCCTTTGAAAATTCCATCTTGGATCTCACCATTAGATCATTCTACTTGAGCAAAAATGAGTTGTTGATCTTACAAGAGATGCTCAATCTCTAATTCATGGCATGCAATTATGCCACTTGTCATCTCTATGTTTATCCAAAGGGTCCTTGACTTTTTAACCTTGGCTACTCACCATTATATCTATTTGGGCGGAGAAAATGTACTCTATTAGATCATGATCTGAGGGGTGGAGCATTATTAGACACTAACTTTATTTGGACCTGAGGACATGCCACTTGACATCCCCATGGGATTCTTGTGTAGCCTACAAATAATCTTTATTACTTTGAGTGCCATCAAGTTGCATGGTGGTATCTTGTGTTTCTTGACCTTTTAACCTATTATGCTCATTGTTGGATCATCCTTGCCTAAGCAAATGTGAGCTGTAGATCTACCTCAATTTGAAATCAAATGACTACCTCATGGGGCTTAAATTTGATGCTCATGTAATAATCATAGAACATTTTAATCCTAATGATTACTTATCATGATTTAAAATTGATTTCCATGTACTTGTCAAAACTGTGAGACCGTCATACCTATAATTTGGGCAAATTTCTTTGAATTTTTTGGTCAATAGGATTTTTGTTCCATAACATTTCTTCAGGACTTTTGTTCTATGGTAATTTGGTTGGGATAATTGTTTCAAACATTTGGTCTAAAATAATTTCCCTGAAGTAACCAAAATTTACATTTTTATTGAAGCAATTGAACTCAACATTTTTCCCAAAATATTTCAATTTTATCAGGTTTTTACGTGAATAAAATACCCACAAAAACTTATATTTCAAAATTTTTGTAGAAGACAAAATATCTAATGGAAATAAGCCTTCGATCTTTTTACCATAGATAGAATGTCTGAAACAAATAGGTCTTTGGGATTTTTTGCTAATAAGTTGGCTGAAACAAATAAGTCTTCAAGATTTTTATTCGAGCAATTTTCTTGAGAGACTCTAAGGGATTTATACATATGCTAAGTAAATAACAAATAACACTTATCCAATTTAACATGAAACTTGACCCCTAATGAAGATTTTAAAATATGAATATGGATAAGAACTTAGGCATTTATATTCAACAAGGGCTCAATTGCTTCAGTGCAATTTTGAGCACTAAAAAGAAGCATTACTTGGTGTGTACTATGTGAACACTCAAAATAAGCCAAATAGTAGACATTCAAATTAGGTGTCCTTATTGAAGGGATATAATGTTTTTTAAAACATAAATTAGGAAATAAAAATTAGCTAGAAAATACTTTAAATAATTAGGCAGCATTGTTAGCTACTATAATGAGTGAAGTAGTTGTATTTAAAGTTTATATGGAATTTTATTATACTTATCCATATATTAGGAAGATAGTTGAATAATGCAAAAATTCATTATCATGTGATAAATTTACTATTTATGATCATTATATTATATAGAATGGTTATCTCTACAAGGGTAAATAGTTATGTATTCAGGTTGGGTCTATGAGAGATAATATTATAAGATAATTACATAGTGGTGGCTTGGATGGACACTTTAGTAAGAATAAGATAATAAATTTGATGAAGGAAACAAATTTTTTCTCCAAATATGAATAAATATGTGGGAATTTATGTTTCAAGATGTAGGGCATACCAAGTGGCTAAATACCATACACAAAACACATGGATTTACATGCCATTACCAATATCAATCTAAGACCATGCATATATTTGAGTATTTACTTTGTATCGGAGGTTCCAAACACAAAATGAGGTAATAATTCAAATTTTCTTTTTGCAAATAGGTTTTCTAAGATGGTTCTTTTGATTTCATGTAATAAAACTAATCAAGCCATTAGAGTATCAAATCTATTTTTTAAAGATGTTATGAGATTACATGGTGTTCAAAAAATCATTACTTAGGACAAGGATACAAAATTTATAATTAAATATTAGAGGACTCTATGGAATAATATAGGAACCAAACCATAATTTACTAGTTCATAATGCCCACAAATAGATGAAAAAATAGTAGTTATCAAGAGCACTAAATTTTTTTAAGATGTATAGTTGGAGATAATTCCAAGAAATGGGAATTAGATTTACCACAAGCTAAGTTTTATTATAACACTTTTATGAATAGATCAACAGGAAAATCACCATTTGATATGTTTTATGGAAGAAATCCCAAGGGTGTTTAATATTTGGTTTAATTAACAATTGCATAATGGTTTGGTAATGATGTAGATGAATTTATAGAGAAAATATAACAATTTAAAGAATAATTAATAATAAAATCACAAGAAATCAATGAAAATTATAAGGCAACATCAAATGTAACAAGAATGCCAAAGTTATTTGAAGAAGGAGAGTTTATGATGTTACATTTGAGAAAAAAATAATTTTCTAAGGAACATAAAACAATCTAAAGTAAAAGAATATTGGTTTATGAAAAATTATGAATAAAACCAATGACAATGCTTATGAGGTGAGCTTACCATAGAATTTTGATATTTATCTAGTTTTTTATGTTTTTGATTTATAATAATTTCATAGATAAGATGATTAAGGGGTAGAAGGTGAAAAATTAGATTGGAATCAAAATTCACCAAGGAAGAAGAGAGAAAATATAGCTTATGTTCTATAAAATAAGATAGTGATGACAATATAAGACAATTATAACATGTATTTGGTATAATGGGAAAGCCTACAACATGAAAGAAACACCTGGATTTTAGAATGGAAATTGAAAAATATCGACAAGAATAAGTGGTAGGATTATAATCAAGTAAAATAATAGAAGCTAAGTTATTTTTAACTATAAGAGAATGATGTAGACACATATCTTGTAGAGGCCATAACTTTTGATCCACAAACTCATTTTAGCTGTCATTTTTTAAGGTCGTAACTGACCATCTAAGGGTTTGAAATTACATTTTATGTATATTTTTGGTAGTTTTTGAATTTTTAAAATTATATATATTTGTAAACATATAATAATTTGATTTTAAATTCATCCATTGTATTTAGTTTGGTGTGTATTTTATAAGTGGATATTTTTTGGCCTTTTCTAGCTAGCATGTAAAATTTGACGAAAAAAGTAGTTATTAAAATTAGTAAGGTTAGTTAACCCTAGGTAGCTTTTGATTTATTTATATTTTAATTTTTTTTATCTTGACTCCAATTTTGATCTTAAATTTATTTAAAGAGTTTTATGTAATTATTTTAATTATTCATTAATAATCATAAAATATTAACACTAAAAATATTTAAAAAAAAAATTGCCTATTAAAATTTTGTTTTACTAGTTTTTAGTTTCATCATCTAGTATTAGAGAATGTTTGATATTGGAGATAATATATATTTTTATTATTTTATTGTTTTTAAACTATATTTTGGGATAATTTCTAGTTATCAAATAATATGTGTGAAATGTGTCAAGTATACAAAGAGGAATTAAACATATGAACATGACTATGCAACAACTATAGAGGTGAGTGGAAGTATTGATTACTATTATCCCATAACAAAGACAAAGGAAAGAGGTAGATAAAAATTAGGAAGAAAAAAATCATGAATAATAAACCAAGCAAGAACAAAAATAAATAAAACCATAATAAATTGAATAAAGGATGGTTCGGGCCTGAGAGGGAAGAAACAAATGAATCAAGGTGGAAAATTCAAAGTGTGAAGGAAGTTTAAAAATAGAGGAATTGAGAGATGAGTTAAATGGTATGGAGAGGTTTTTTTAATGGATAAGTATGGAATAAGATAATAAAATAAATTTCATGTTTAAAAAAACTAAGGGTTGTGCAATGATTTGGTGGGATAACTTGTCAAAAAAGATACATAAAAAGGTAAAGAAAAGATCAATACATAGAAAAAGATGGATAAAAAACTAAGAGATAAATTTATTCTTTTAGATTATACACATATACTCTATATAATATTTCAGACATTAAGGCCAAGAGGTCATAGTGTATCAGACTAAACAAATGAGTTTAACAAGTTATCCATACGATTATCCATATGAGTAGAACATAACAAAACAAAATGACATATGGTTGAAAAGTCTGTAAATGGTTTAAATTTTTCTATTAAATATGAATTCACCATGCATATAATAAATAACATGGAAGATCCTTACCAATTAGTTTTTAATGTAGAATAAAAATAGAATAGCTAGGCTTTGATAAGATCAATTGGGCAAAAAAGGGACAATAATCTCTAGTAAGGGACCATGTGGTTTTAATCCCACTATAGGAGACTCATCATGTGGGATAAAAAAGTACACATAATAGATAAGGGTTTAAAAATTAAAAAAAGACAAAGATGATTTAAAATAGGCAGAGTTTATGGTAGTGGGTAATGATGGAATGGTCTGCAAAGACCTTATGTTTTTTACAGATGTGGAGAATAAATAAATAAAGAATTTGAGTGTGTCCATTAACATTAATAGGAAAATAGGCAATCAAATAGGATAAGACAAAATTTGGTTGAGGTTGAGATAGAATTTTTAAAAAAAGCAGATATGTTAGAAAATCATGATGAGGAGAACAATGATAGCTTGAAGGAAAGAAAATGTGCAAAGGAAAGAAGGTGGTGATTTGTGGTTTTATAAAAAAAATTCATAACAATGTTTACTTAAGGGCATAGGATATGTAAATTAATAATTGATATTGGTATTTGTGAAAAATTAGTTTCTAAAGAAATGGTAGAGAAACTAGGTCTACAATGTGAAAATTATGATTATTTTTTCTAAATTTCATATTTGAATAAAGGGATATGGTTTTAGATGATAAGTTATTTGAAAAATATTTTTTGATGATGATCTTATTTAATTTAAAAAGTAAACTAAACTAAAATATTTAGAGAACCTAAACTTTTGTATGTTGGATGATATCATTGAATTAAGATAGAATAATTAAGACATAGAGAACGATGCAAACCATTATATTGATACACCCACTTCCACTAGTTTTAGTATTAATTAGGTTTATACTATTAATTATTCTCTGTGTGTGTGTGCATATCTCTCTCTCTCTCTCTCTCTCTCTCTCTCTCTCTCTCTCTCTCTCTCTCTCTCTCTCTCTCTCTCTCTCTCTCTCTCTCTCTCTCTCTCTCTCTCTCTCTCTCTCACACACACACACACACACACACACACACAAAAAAAAAAAAAAGTATGTGTGTATACATACATGTATACAAACATGTGTGTGTGTACACACACACACACACACACACAAAACTCATGAAAATATAATTTAACACTGAATGGCTAATAATTTAATTAAAAATATGTTATCAATTCAATATATATGAAAAAGAAATATAAATGAAATAATGTACAAGGATATTTTTTATTAAAATAAATTATATTTATACATATTTCAAAGTTAAATAAGTGTTTTTGGGTTAAAAATAAATTTAACAAATAAAATATTCATATTTTTTGATTTAAAAAACATTTAATAGGTCTTAGATATATTCATTTTTGATTCAGGTAATATATAAGCTATTAAATTATTTCAAATCAATATATAAATTCACATAACATTTTACATAAAATTTTCATATACTTTATCTTATCTAAACATCTAATTACATATCTTACTAAACTTTAGACATTATAAATTTATATAAAATAAAAAAGGAATGTATTCCTAAATATATATTGACATATTTATGCACAACATTTTTATTAGAAATAATAATTTAGTTATATACAATATTTTTACTTCTTTGGGTTAAAGAGTTGTTTTTTTCTTTAATTTATCTTACGTATTTTTAAAACAATATTTTTTTCCTATTTACATATATCAATATTTATTAAATTTAATTTAATCCTATATAATATATGTTGTTTTTTTAAAAAATCACATAATAAACCTTTTTATAATATTTTTATAATAAATTTAAGTAAATTGCATTTATCTAATTCTTAGTATATCCATTTTATATGGAGAATAAAACCCTTCACACCAAAGTTTAAAATATTATTTGAAATGATGTCATAAGCAACCTTTGCATGTGTATATTGTATTAACATTAATATACTTTTAAATGGTACAAAAATCACATTATATAAAGTAACAAAGAAGTTAAATACACTCAAAGGTTCCTCCTAGCTGAAGAGTAGTGTGAGTGGTGGTTGAATCTTGTCTAGAGTATTGACAAACCGTCTCAATTAAGTTTCCATTCATAACATTGTTTGTATCATCCTGAGGAAAGATTTCCTTGAAGTAATATGATGTATTCATATTTTTTGCAATCTCCGCTTGTGCTATCTAAAAATTCAAAAAATAAAAAAATTTAAATTTTCATATTTCTTAAAAATATTATATGAAATATAAATAATTAGTACCTTTCCATGAAGAAGCTTATTCTCTGCTAATATAACTTGTTCCTGTAACACATTTAGTATTTAAAAAATATAGTATAAGAAACATATCATACAATTTATAAATGTATTTAAAAAGAACGTAAAGCCATTTGTTGTTGAGATGAAATTGCATTAAAATATTAAATCCTAAACAATATTTTGGTACAATACTATCAAATTAACGGAAAAAACAAAATAATTGATGTAATGCATTATTTTTTACATTACCCTTTTTTCAATAATGTCAATTTTTTGAAGTAGCAATTCATCCTTCATATGTACAATTAATATGTTAGCGATATATATCTTACAAAATATTTAAAATTTCTGATTTATATTATTTTAAATGTAACTAAATAAATAATAAGGTTTCAATTTTTTTTATTACCTTCTTTGACCGCACTTTACCAAGTCCTCGTTGAATAACAATCTCAAGTTGTTTAAGCTCCTTAATGCTCAGAGATGAAATATTTTCTCCTCCTAAATTCCTATTTAAAATTCAACAAATAATGATTTTATATATAATTAAAGAATATTAAAAAAAATCATAAGACATATAACATGCAATTAGTTTTAAATTTTACATTCAATAATAACACCCATATTTAATTAAATTAATTTTTAAATAAAATCAAGTTATATTAGTAGAGAGACAAACCTCTTTTGATTGTTTAAAATATCAATTTGTTGTCTCAATTTCCTTACTTCAGTTTTCCAATACTGCATATATTTCCAAAGCATTATTCAATTAACATCTAATTAATGTATCTAGTCATTTAAAAAATCATTCTATAAATTAATTTTCAAGAACATTTATTGTTGTTGGATAATACACCTTTAAAAAACAAAAATATACTACTCATAAAATTTTATATAGAAATATAAATATGGAGTTGCATAAATATATACATATTAAAATAAAAATACCTCAATGTTGGAATCTGTAATTTCTCCATTATCTGTTTCCTTTGAACAAGACTTCTTATATCTCTCAATCGTTCTATTAACACTTCTCATGAAAATGTCATTCAATATTATCAAAAAAAATTAGTTGAAATATATATAATTTTAAAATATTTTCATTAGAAAAACCTCTAATAATATTATTAAGATGGTTCAAATTCACCTCTATACTATATTTTAACATATCTATTAATATTTTTAGATATATATATTTTATGTGCCATATTGTTTCATTCATACATATATATTCAAAATAATAAAAGTAAAACACAATATTTTATTATAATTTCTATTATATACATACATACATACATATTCAAAAGAATAAAAGTAAAAAAAGAAAAAAAAATACATTTTATTATAATTTACATAATATAAAACAGATAAATACACACACACAAACACAATTAATTTCCATAATTGACAAAATAAATATATAATTTCCACTACCAATACAAAAAATAACCCATTTTACTTATATATAATGATAACTTAGACTCAAGGATTTGGTGTACTGGTGAGGTACAAGTAGTTTGTACTCATCAACCTATGTTACATTATCATTGAGCCCATGAGTACACTAGCAACAAGTATCCATGTTCATACATTGAGGGAGGGGTCATACTTCTCCATGTGAACCAAGAAAAACATATTGAGGTGTTTCAGATGGAAATCATTTGATAGACATTATGGACCCATGCATACCCTCATGTCCTAGTTTGATAATGTTCTCCTCTATAACATTATTATGGTTCATATCTATGGTACATTAAAAGTATTTAGCACCCATCATTTAAGGACTCAAGGATTTGGTATATTGGAAAGGTATTGATGAAAATATAGACCAAATAAACAAAATATCAATATGCATAAACTCAAAAATTTCATGAAAACAATATTCTCTGTTGATTGTTGATTTAAAATTTTAAGGTTATAAAGTTTAATCCCTAGGTTGTTAGAGGGGATGAGTACAATAAATTAGGGTATAAATATGCAATAAATATATATCTAATGATTTGTAATGGAATTGAATTATTTTAACTATTTTAAAAATAACAATAAATGATGTAAATAAGTACTTAGCTAAAAATTTATTGATATGAGAGATCTGAAGGCTGTAAACTAAGACAAGAGATGATCTGAGTGTCGGGAATAGGATCCAGGTGTAAAAAATCTTCTTAAACAATAGTGCCCTAATTAGATAATGGTGCTAATAGTACGACTACCCTTTGTGAAGAAATGTTCTAAGTTTTTGGGTGTACCTATGTCTGAGTCTACCAACCTTATTCCTATGTGCATGAAGGTTGATTCCCTATCAGTGACCTATTTTGACTGATTTTACATACAAACACTATAATTCCATATTGTTAGGGAATTCAACTAGAACAAGTAGTAATGTGTGATGTTAGTGGGGTAGGATGGACATCCTTAATACCCCACTATGATGAGAGTTGCCTACATACCAATACTCCAAGGAGGGATCAAGCTCTATGTAGTTCTTCCCACCTAAGTGTTAGTACAAGTGCAAGTGAAGATAATATGAATGTTGGTTTGAATATTTTTACCATGCTTGGGAGTATAAATCTAATTAATTTAATCTTAGGAATGTTGTATATGGCTATATACCAAATTAGGGTAGAATAGGGATTGATAACCTTGATTGTGCACAACTTGTTTTGAGTTAATTTGTGGTATTGCTTTTGATTTCTATCTAATCAATAATGGGATAAATGTCATGTCTATATAATATTCTAATGCTTGTATGGGTCTTAAAATGGCTTGAGCCTGATCCAAGGTGATTGTTGATTTAAAAAGATATCCATTAGTTGCCAAAGGTGGGAAAAGGACAATAGTGCCCAAATTGGAAGATTAACACCATTTGCGCTACTGTCCAAATTATGGCACTAGTGCCCATGTGGAAGAATTTGAGACACTAGGGACTAAGATTCTAAAGTGAGGGTCTAAGAATGCTTTAGATATGTTTAGGCATGTGTGTCACCCATCTAAAGGCTAGATAAATATATAAAGAGGCCTTAAAATAAGTCTAGGGCTAAGATGTGGATAGGTGGTTTCAAGTAACACTCTTACCCCCTACCCCTACTTTAATCTGCAAATTCAACAAAGTGAAATGCCTGGTATAATATAAAAGGAAGCATACTAGACTTACCTAGGAGGTGAGGCTTATGAATCTGGGTCTGAGTGCGTGAAGCATGCTTCATTTCATGTCTTAAGAGATGAAGCTCATGAATCTAGGTCTAAGCATGTGAAGCATGCTCCACTACATGTCTTTCAAATGAAGCATGCATAGATCAGTCCTAACTTAAGAGATATATAAATCTAAATATAAAATTGACTAAAGAGATAAGATAAATGAAATGAATAATTACACCTCATTGGGTACTCAAATTAATGTATAAATCTAGTGACATCTTGTGTGTGTAGATAGTGTTTAATCAATGAATAACATTAAATGAGTTGATGGCTTTCTCAATTACTATATGTGTTTGGTGTTGGTTCCTAGTTGTATACTTATTTTACTTGGCCTTGCAGACTTGAAGAAAATTGCAAATAAAGATGAGAAACACAATGATACGTCATTATAGTCAGGGGAGGGTTTCGTATCAAGAATGGATCAGACATAGAAAATGTCTGAGAGGTAGTGACAAAGGGTATGGTCAACTCCATGCTACTTTTGTCTCTACCTAAACCAAGTTGAGAGGACATATGGGGTAGATTCCTCACATCGAGAAATTCTACAATTCAACCTCCATGGGGATTATTATCATAAAGAGACACAAACATGACCAAGGCAAAACCAAACTTGTTCAATCCACCTAGAAAGGGTTATCACACGAAATGAACAAATTATCTAGATCACACACAAGCTATTGAAGATAGATGGGTATATGACTTCAATATTCATTTTATAGAATCTTCAACAACATGAGTCAAATGAAAAACTGCAACACTATGCTTCAAAGTACTATATGAAAACACATGTTATATAGGCAATATTTCATGCATTTTTAGGGAAAATAACACTTATAGTATACAAAGGGTATATTATTTATACAGTAAGACATGGTAGGACATGTTAGATAATAAAAATGAGTAGTAATGTGTTGTTGATTTTTAAACAATAGGGTTTTTTACAATATTCATGAAATTATCTTTAGAAAATTTGTAGGAAAAACTCAAATACAAGATGATGGGAAATTACAAATGATCCTTTAAAGACATAGAACATACACTAAAACTAAACTCTCAAAAAACTTTTCCCTATCAACTTTATAAAACTAGGGTGTCGTAATAAGTTATTTAACAATATGTTATAAAATAATGTAGAGAGGGTTTATAATCTATATATATGCTAAAAATGATAACCAATCCCCAACACAAGCCCAAATATCCAATCAACATAACTTTCAAAACACATTGCTGCACTTCATCAATAATAAATAGTAAAAAACCACAAACATTTTCAATAACTTAAAAATAAACCTTACATACATTAGTTTTTAAAAATGTTGCCAAGGGGACAAGCATGGTGAGTTCACTCTTTTGACAAGGGAGACATAAACATGCTCTCAAACCTTGCTAATGGATATACAACATCAACCACCTTAACAAGAGAGATAAGATCCACACATAGTAGTTGATCCATAAATTTTTTGTAGAACCTAGACATAGAGAAAAAACAAAGACAAACAATATCCAACCCTTTTGAATAGAAGAGAATCTCTCTATTTATACATTTTTTACCCATTTCAAATCTGGGATTCTAAGTTACAATTTACAAAATTACGTAACAACCCTCCCAATTTTGCCAAGATGCTCCCATATAGAAAATATTCCTTTTCACACCTAAAATCTTCATCCATTTTCAAGAAAATCGTTGTGCTAACTACCTCTTCAAATAATGATGAATATTTGTGACAAACCCTCTAATTTCACAATTGAATATGCCCTTTTACATGACTAAATAACTTTGTCCTCATGTGTAACTTCCTAGAGATGCACTTGACCACTTATTTGCACAACTAGAACTTCTTGGGCAAATACCTTTCCTCTCATGCATGCCATTAAACAACCTACTCTTGCAATGATGGCATTGATATTCTTCACCTATGATAGATGTAGAAAATGATCTATAACTAAAAATATGCTCTCGAATGGCCCATAGACCTTCTTTTGTGAATTGGATCATTGCCCATCTATGAAAGAACCATCAATTTTAACTCCTAAGCCACAGTTCACCATATATTGATATGTGGAATGCCACATCAGATTTAATTAACACTTTTGAGGCTTAAAAGTGACTAAGCTACCTTATTAGATCAATCTGGACATGTGTCACCTTCTCATGCGATCTTGAAGATGGATCAAATATGTACTATCAATCTTTTAAGAAGTATTTATTCCTTGACTTCATCATGGGCTGTTGATCTTGATTTTAGCATCTAAGACCCTACCACTTGGTAGCTCCATAATTTATCTACATCCCATGCTATCAATCCTACTAGGCTAACATGATTTTGCTAGATGGTGGAACTGTATTCATTTTATGCTTTGTTGAAAAGTCCACATCAATTTCATGTTGTTAGATATTTTTTGGGTGAGAGCATGCACATCATTAGATATCAATCTAAAATATGGACCACCATTAGCTACTCACTATTCTATCTAACATGGTTATGATGCATGCCATCTCTATGTTTACTTTATGCTCCATTGAAACCTTGATGTAATATGCCTCATCAATCAAAAGGTGTAAAGTTAGCCAAGTACCATCAATCAATGGGAACATGATCAAGTTTTATCATGTACCATGAGATTGACCCTTTTACTTCAAACTTGCATCATCTAATCTCTAATGCCCAAGTAAACACATGCCGTCAATTGCAATCCATTAAGTAGAATGTCATTTGTACCTTGAAACATTATTTCTTCCATTTATGGATAGGATCACTTATATACTTGTGTCTTATGCATGATTCATCTTGGCTTCCCACTTTTATTAATCCTTTAAACCTAGGATCAAATGTGGACCATTGACCTTGTTCAACTCTGACTCACCTAGAGGCCACATGCTCTATAAGCTACATATGCCTTTACAAAGGAATATTTAATGTGATTTGTCTACCTATGTGGTAAAGCCATGTCACTTTTATTCATTAATATATTTGTTTAAAAAAATGACCATTGCCCTTTTGAAAATCCTTCTTTCATTTTGTGTTGTTTGATTATTCCTAGATCGATCACCGTAGACCATTAATCTAGATCTGAAGGATCAAATGATATTAGCTATTTTGTAATATTTCCTATAGTTGTGACACTTATCACCACCTTGTTTGTCCCTACTTTATTTAAAAATCCACATCAATCTTGCACCATCAGATCTTGCTTCATCTGGATGAATGTGCTCTATCAGATCATGATCTGAGGGGTGAAACACCATTGTTTTATATCTATACTTTGCCCCAAGGTCATGCCACTTAGAATTCCTACAAGTCTTCTACACTATGTACTCTTTCAGATATGTTGGGTTAATGTGCTTTTTCCATGTGGTAATCTCACACTTACTCATATCTTTTCTGAAAATTCTTGACTCTTTATGTTCCATTGATCAAAATTTGTATGCTTTTCCACATACTATCAATTAATGAGAACATGCTCAATATTTTAACTGTGCACCATGAGATTGAAAATTATCACCTCTACGATTTCCCTAGGTCCTTTCTAAATTTTTAGCTTCGATCACACTTTGTCAAATCATCTCTCCCCAATTCAACGTGCATTGTTTGATTGTAATCCATTGGGTTAAATGTGATTATCTCTAAATTATTAAGTCAGATTTTAGGAAAATCAAAGACTTAGTACAAAGTCCAAGCTTAAGTTTTTTGTCACATTAATGAATATGATAGAAGATTTAGGATAGGATAGTGAACTAATATGATTAAAAAGGGATTGAACATTAGATAGACCATGATAGATAAAAGGACCAAGGTCCATGACAAATAAAAGAGACCAAGTATGAATTTTAGACTAAGGTTTGGTCATGTTAATAAACATGATTAAACCATTGTATTAAATTTGGACTAAGTCCATACACAAATTACTCCTGTCAATTTGGATTTAAATCAAAGGGATTAAGCTAGGGCAATTAAAACAAGGGTTTTAAGGTGCTCAGACATGAATTGAACTTGACCTCTGATGAACACTTGAAAACATGAAGTGGGCTAAACAAATTAGGCATTTATGCTTAATAAGGGCTCAATATATTTAGTGCAATTTTTTCCACTAACATTATCTCTCACCTAGGGATGTACACCCCTTATGGGTATGCAAAGAACCCCAAAACGTAGGACCAGGTGCTAATCCATTGGGTCACTGAGTCAACACTTAGTCAACTTATATCAATAGAGACTCATGAAGGATAAAAAAATAATGGCAGACTGAGAAAAGTAGATCAAGAGGATCTAAAAATGAAAACAAGATAGAAAACATGAAAATAAACTATACAAGTAAGGATAAAATCAAAGGGATGATAAAATAATAAAATAACAAGACTATACAATATATAATTATGTATACAGTCATAGGCTCAATCTAAAAAGTGCTTAAGATGCCTACCATTGACTGGTAGCTCAAGTATTTCACGATCTAGGTCTCTCAAGAGGAAAGTGTGTTCCCTAATTTGATAGTTAATGGAATAGGAACCCATCCATAGGGCATCAAATTTACCATGCTTTCATTTCTTATCATACTTTTTATCCCAAAGTAAAACCAAATCACCTACTTGGAAGTTTCTTGGAGTGACCTTCCTATCAAATACATTTTTTATCTTTTCATTGAACTTGAGGTGTCTCTCATGAGCTTTTCTTCTAATTTCATCAAGATCAATAATATGGTTCATCCTACTTTCATAGTGGTTCATTTTCTCATCACGTTATAGATACTGCATGATCTGATAGGTTAGTAACTACAAATTCATAGGAAAAACTACTTGAGCTCCATAGACAAGCTCAAAAGGGCTTTTTCTTGTAGCTCTCTTGGGCATGATCATGTCAGCCCATAAAGTAAATTTCAGCTATTCACCCCACTTCTTATTTACTTTTAGTGTTCATGTAATAATTTTGAGCAAATTCTTGTTATTGGATTTTGCTTTCCCATTTCCTTGAGGGTTGTAATTAGAAGCATAGGTCAAATTTATCCCTTACTCTTTGCACACTACCATTGGTGGTTTAGTTTTGAAAACCATGGAATTATTATCAATAAATTTTATAGGCACACCAAATCTATAAATAATCTAATTTATCAAAAACTCCATAAGCACCTAGTGTGTAGCCTTCTTTGTAAAGACTATTTCAACCCATTTTTTGAAGTATTTAGTTGCAACTAGTATCCATCTATGTTCAGTGATTGATGAATCAATAATTTCTCCAATGAAATCCATTCCCCATTTTCTAAATGGGCCTTCAATTATCATGGGATGTAAGGGAAGAGAACTAAGAGATTTCATCCTCCCAGCAAAGCACTAAAATCTCTCACACTTTCTAATTTTCTAAGCAACATCTTTGAATAGTAATGACCACCAATAACTAGGTCTAAATTTTTTATGAGATGTAACTTTAAGTGTAAAATGGCCACCACATACTCCACTATTGAATTCTTTAATCAGGTCTGTAGTTTGTTCTTCTAGCATACATCTTAGGAGAACCCCATCCATATTATTCTATGCAAGTCTATTTTCAGTCAAAAGGTACTTTTGGTAAACATGCTTAAGAGTCCTCCATTGATTCTTGTCCAAGTTAGGGGGATAGTTCATATTTTCCAAGTAATAGATAATGTTTTTATACCATGGAGACATGTTAAATTGACTCAAGGAATCATCAACATTGAAAATAATAGTTTTTACCTAAACAACTTGAAAATTGGTCTCATCCATGAGCTTGGCTAGACCCATCCCTTGCACTAACTTGGTGGTCTAAATATCCATGCCATACTCTTTCAACTAGTTGACCCACCTACATATCTTGCTTGAGACTTTAGTCTGAGTCAAGATGTCCTTTACCATGGTATGTAGGACATAAACAACAATCTTTGAACTCAGAATATAAGGTTGGAGTGTTTTAATAGCCTTCAAGAGAGTGAAGGCTTATTTTTCCATGATGGTGTAACTCAATTTAGTTCCTTGCATAGCTCTGATAAAGAGATCTATTGGATACTTATGACCATCTTCATTCTTTTGTAAAGAGATAACAACAATAGTGTTATATAAAATGGCTTAGTGTAATCAAGGCTAGCCAAAGTAGGGGCAGACTTTATAGCTCATTTGATGTCATTGAATGCTTGTATGACCCTGTTCTCCTACTTGATGGTTTGGTCCTTCTTCATCATATAAGTGTAGACACCAATATTATGTTAACCCCCCTTGGTCCCCTTCTAAACGTTAACACTCCTAACCCACATTTGAACCCCTTTCACCTTGGACACCTCACCCTAAGACCATTTCTTACCCTATGAGTCACCCTGAGACTAGGTCCTCCAAATCCTAACTACCCATGACCTATTCTCATTCCATCCTAACTCCCTAACCAACTCCCGTGCCTCATAAACCCATGTTTTGACCATTCTCCAATGGAAAAGGCACTTAGTGGGTGGAGAAATAGGCAAAGAGCTAAAAATAGCCCTTTTACCTATTCTTTCTCTGCATACGTCGGTCAACACTCAGCCGACACCAGTGGGATCACTGACGTCGATTACATAAGCCAAGCTCTAACATTGAGCTGCCCCCCACCTTTTTGCAAATTGATGCACACATTCTGAGACCTCAAACACCAGACTCGACTATTATTCCCCTGGCTACTGAAGCTCTACACAAGTCATTCTAGAGACTGGATTGGAACATTGTACAAGGACCTCAACATCAACCACAATGGGAATAAGTATTCTGACACCTCTAGTTCTTCACCTAATAGAGCTAAGTATTCTGGTTCTCATTTCATTGTTTTAGAATACATTGTTAATTAGTTTCCATTTGATATTTATAAATACTATCAAGAGACCCAACTTCTTCTGTGGAGGGGCTGAAAGGCCTTCCCCTTATTCTCACCCCCTTCTCACACCAATCCTCCACCTATACCCTTCCTTAGACCTCATTCACCTTCTCGTAACCCTGCACCAACCTCTAAACTTCCAAAAACCCCCTATGTACCCCAGAAATACTCTAAAAGCTATCCAAGGCCAACAACCCCTATTGACATCAACAATCCAATCGACGTTGGTAACATTTACCCCACTGACCTCAGAAGACCTACCAGCATCGGCGACTATGACACACACACACTACAGGGAACAGGTACGCGCTATCTATTCTCTTTCTTAGTCATTTATCATTTCTTCCTTTACAAAACTCTTTTCTTTAAATAGTGGACTGTCAACCCTTAGGGAGATTTACGCTTTCAAGATTGAGCACGTAGCTTGGTAGTCCACCATATCCTCTTCTAACATCTTTGTTCAAGTCTTATTCTTACTACAGGTGTTTCCTCCATAGCCAAGGAGGAGCTCCCACAAAGCTTGGATACAGTGTGCACTAAATCTGGGTAACATCAAACCTAGACCTTCTTAACGTTAGTTTCTTTCTTTTCAATGTAATTAGCAAAAATATAGAGAAGAAATAAGTAATAGGTATATTAATCTATGTAAAGTTGGACACAAACCTCCTTACAAAATTAATTTGTCGAAAGAAGGACAAAATTCCTTTCTTGGACTATGAGATAGTCACTTTGTCAATGGATTTCACCCTCTTAGGGTTGATCATGACACTATACTTGGACACTATATATCCCAACAAGTTGGAATTTTGTAATTTTAAGTAACTTATTTAGATTAAGTGAAATGTAGAACTCCTTGCATCTAATCAAGACTTTATCTAGATGGTCCAAATGTTCTTCTCTAATCTTGGAGTACATAGTAATATCATCCTGATGCACAACTATAAACTAGTTAATCATCCCTATAAAATCAACATCCATTACTCATTTAAACATTGAACCAACATTCATTAACCTGAAATGCATCCTCGTATATACATATATGCCCTTGAGTAAGTATTTGAAGAACGAAAATCATTTAAGATACTCAAGGGCATTACATTATAAGAAGAACGAAAATCAAACATGCAATTATGGATGATAATACCATTGATCAATAGGGTTGTATAAAATTGATCCACATTCAACTGACTTTCTACTAATGCAATCACCAAATAAACTTCCAGAGTGAGTTCAACAACCTCTTCAAGTTCTTCATTACTTTCTGAGGGTATTTGGGGTAAATAAATTTCATTTATAGTTGAATTTTCACCAAATTCCAAGTATTCAAATGTTCTCTTCTTATTCTCAAGTATTCTTAATAATCCAATAAGTGGCATCGTGATTTTTAGTTAGCTCAAAACTTGGGCCATATCACATATATTATACTGAGGAAGAGGAGTATTTGGTGGAAGGGTAACAACACCTTCAGTTGGAATGCAACCATTTACGGTCTGAAGTGGAGTAAGCTAGGGTGGATTTGCATGCTTAGTAGTAACATTTAAAGGTGGATTTTGTTTAGCATCATTCACACCCTTAGGAAGATTAGATAGTAAAGGTACTTTATTTTTAGCAAGAGCACCTCTAGGATTATCAACTTGGAAAATGGGTACTATTAGGAACTACCATAGTTTTCTTAGCTTCCTTACATCTCTTGCCATTGGAATTATAGGGGTAGTGTCCTAAGGAGTAACCACTGGTTGCCTACTTCTCAAGTTGTAATCCTTCTCTTTAGCAACTACTACATTAATTATCAGATCCCTATTCTCAATTTATGAAATTCCCCCATCATATTTTTTAATCATCATCGATCTTTAAAATTAAAAATCATTAATAAGTAATTCATATGCCTATGCCATATTTACCTTACAAGCAATTTCATGAGTTGTGACACATACCTTTTGTACTACACTCCAAAACTAATCAGTAGTAACAACACTCATCAATTTTGTGAAGGTGGATATCTTGCTTTGGGGAATTTGACAATTGAACATCATAATCTCATCACTAGATGATGCAGACTCAGGATCATCCATATCTTCATCAATTGGCTCATCTATATCACATAGAAGATGTGAAAGGAAGCACTTATCACACCAATCAACATCACTACCACAACCCATCACATTCACCTTGGCATTTAATAGATCAAGAACTTCTTTCACAACCCCTTTATTCTGATGTCTATCTATTATTTCATCATATGCAAGCCTCTCCACTCATCATTGTCTCGATTATGGAAAACATGCCCCTTTTGTGCTTGATTCAGATTTGAAACCCTCTTATGACTGGTAGACACATGATGGACCCCATTCTTATCCCTAGAAATATTGTATGTCATCTCTTTTACAATGAAGTCCAAAGTCTTAACCATTTCCTCAATATTGGTATTCTTAGTAGACTATGTTTTTTTAGGATTGACCAAATTCACATCAACTTGTTTATTCATGGGATTTCCCATAGCCTTTATGTTATTCTCAATTTGTATGGCCATGTTGAATGCTAACCAAAGTTTCATGGGAGCCTTGTCCCAAAATTAATATGAAATCTTATTATCAAAGACATCACATTATTTTATCAATCACATTGTATTAGTAGGCCTTATACTCTCGTGCAACCACATCATAACTTTTTTTAACCATGTGTTGAAGTATTACATGCAATCATTGGGGTTGTTCTTGATGTTTTCAAACTTATCAAAAAGAAACCTTGGATCAACTCTTTCACCATAATGAAGTTTGAAAACATTCTTTAGTTATGCCGACAAATCAATGCATCTATTGGGAAGAGAATTGAACCAACCTCATGCATATTATTTTAGGGTCTAGAAAAATAATTTAATGCACACATCTTCATGCTCAACCTCATATTCTTCAATGATATTATGAAAATCCCTTAGGCGATGATCATCGCTTACTGCATTATTCCCCTAAAATTTTAGAAGGCATTTCCTTACTTTATTTGGGACTTCATTAGGATAACCTTCCATGTCATCAAAATTTATAGGCCTAAATCTAGAAACATGGAATATAGGACATTCATTCTGATTTGGGTCCTTATGACTCATGATTATTTTAATTGGAGGTTCAAGAACAATTGGAAACTAAATGTGAGGGGGTGAATGAGGTAGACTTTGTGGATCAAGCTTAGGAGGGGATTCAATTGGTTGAGAAGGAGATAGATAGTAAGCAAGAATATGAGTTTCAAAATGACTAAAAGAGCTATAAAAGTCCTTAGCAATTGGAAGTTAATTAAAAATTTAAAGATTACTAGAATCTTAATAATTAGGACAATGTTTAGCTATTAAAATTAGCCCTTCAATAGGCCTCCAAACTTATCTCCCTCTTCTTTGATAAATACATTGGGGTGGGATAAGTTTCTTGGATGGGTCACCTTTGAAGGATGATCTCAATCCTTCTAGCTTTGCAAAAAAGAAAATACTCAAAGCTGAAAGTTAACATAGGTATTCCAATTAGGCACTGATATTTCTTAAAACTAGATGATAAAATCAGAGTCACCACTAGAATAAAAATTCTAAAATATAATAGTTAACAAACTAATTATGATGCATGATGGAAACATACCTAAGTTCTCTAAAATAGTCCCCTAACAACATGAGTAACTAGGACATCAATTTAGTCCTCAAAAATGGTGCCAGTAGAGTGTTAGTTCCTAGTTGTACAACTCTTTTTCTTAACCTTGAATAGTTGAATAAAATGGAAAACATAGATGAGAAACCCAATGATATGTCATTATAACTAGGGAAGGGTTTGGCATCAAGAATGGACTAAATGTATAATATGACTAAGAGGTACCAATAGAGGGTATGGTCAACTCCTTGCTAATTCTAGATCTACCTAAACCAAGTTAAGAGGACCTATGGGGTAGCTTTCTCACATGGAGAGATTATACAATTCAACTTGCATGGGGATTATTTTCATAAAGAGACACAAACATGACCAAGGCACAACCAAACATGTTCAATCCACCTGGGAAGGGTTGTCATGCAAAATTAACAAATAATCTAGATCACATACAAGATACTGAAGACATATGGGTATATGACTGCAACATTCATTATATAGAATCTTAAATAACATGAGTCAAATGTAAAATTGCATCACTATGCTTCAAAGTACAAGATGTAAACACATGTTATATATGCAAGATTTCATGCATTTTTAGGGTAAATAACACTTATAGTATAAAAAGGGTGTATTATTTATAGGGTAGGACATGTTAGATACTAAAAATGAGTGGTGGTGTGTTGGTGATTCTTAAATGATAGGGTTTCTTGTAGTATTCATGACATTATATTTAGCAAAGATGTAGGGAAAAATCAAATACAAGATGATGGGAAATTCCAAATTATCCTTGAAAGAAATAGAACATACATTGAAACTAAACTCTCAAAAATGTTTCCTTATCAACTCCATAAACTTAGGGTGCCCTAACAAGTTATTCAATAATATGTCCCAAAATAATAGATACAAGGTTTATAATCTAGATCTATGCTCATAATGATAACCAATACTAGACACAAGCCCAAATATCAAATCATCATAACTTTCAAAACACATTATTGTAATTCATCAATAGGAAATAACAAATAACCACAAACATTTTCATTAACTTGGAAAGAAACCTTACATATATTAATTTTTAAAAATTTTGCTAGGGGGATAAGCATGGTGAGTTTGATATTTTGACAAGAGAGACATAAATATGCTCTCTCATCTTGGCAATGGTTGTACAACTATAACTAGCTTAGCAAGAGGGACAAGATGTACACATAATAGTTGATCCCTAAACATTTTGAAAAACCTAGACTTAGAGAAAAATAAATACCAACAACAACCAACCCCTTTGAATAAAAGATAAGCTTTCTATTTATAATTTTTTTACCCATTTCAAATCTAGGATTCTAAGTTGCAATTTTTAAGATTGCATAACGACCCTTCAAATTCCACCAAGGTGTTCCCAGCTAGAAAATGTTCCTTGTCATGCTTGAAATCTTCATCCATTTGCAAGAAAAATAATTATTCTAACTGACTCTTCAAAGAATGATGAATATTTTCAAAAAAACCTTTGATTTCATAGCTGAAGATGCCCTTTTACATGATATAAAAGGTGAAATTTTGTGGTGGAGGCCAAAAACAATTTATCCTCATGTGTATGTACCTAAAGATGCCCTTGACCACTTGTTCACACAAATGGAACTTCTTGAAAAGTTGCCTATCCTCTCATGCATGCCATATAATAACCTACTCTTGAAATGATGGCATAAAGATGTTACAGTTGTGATAGAGGTAAAAGATGATCTAAAACCAAAAATATTCTCTAAAAAGGCCCACAAATCTTTTTATTTGATTTGAATCATTGCCCATCCATGAAATAATTTTCAATTTTAATTACTAAGCCATAGTTCACCACTTTTGATATGTGACATGCCATATCAGATCCAATTAGGCACTCATGGGGCTTAAAAGTGACTAAATTACCTAATTATCTCAATCTAGACATGTGTTACCTTCTCATGCAATATTGAAGCTAGATCTAATATGAATTATCAATCTTTCAAGAAGTCTCTAGGCCTTAACTTTATTGTGGGCCATGTATCTTGATTTCAGCCTCTGAGATCATACCACTTGGTAGCTTCATAGGTTCTCTACATCCCACACTATCAATCCTACTGGGATAACACAATTTTTCCATGTGGTGGTCCCATATTCATTTTGAGATTTGTTGAGAAGTCTACATTAATATTGCACCATCAAATATTTTTTAGGAGAGTGCACATGCATCGTCAGATCTTGATCTAAAGGGTGGACCACCGTTGGTTAGTCACTATTCTATTTAATACAATTATGATGCATATCATCTCTACATTCACTTTGAGCTTCTTTGAAACCTTATATTAATATGCACTATTTATTGAAAGGTTTATACTCTACTATATAATGTCTATCGATGAGAATATGCTTGAGTTGTATCATGCACTATGAGATTGACCCTTTGACTTCAAACTAACACCATCTAATATTTATTACATACATATCATTGATTACAATCCATTAGGTAGAATGTGATTGGTGCCTTGAAATATTATTGCTTCTAATTATAGATAGGATAATTTGTATGTTGTATGCTTATGTCTTATTCATGATATAACTTGGCTTCCCACTTTCATTGATCCTCTAAACCCATGATTGCATGTGGACTATTGACCTTGTTCAACTACAACTCACCCATATGCCATATGTTCTATAAGATACATATGCCTTTAAAAAGGAATATTCAATATGATATGTTTTCCCATGTCGTAATTCCATGCCACTTTTGGTCATCAATATATTTGTTTTAAAAAAGTGACCATTACCCCTCTAAAACACCTTTTAGTTCTTGTTGTCTGATTATTCCTGGATGGATCACTATAGACTATTGATCTAGATCTAAAGGATCAAATTATATTAGCTATATTACAATATTTCCTATGGTTGTGACACTTATCATTATTGTATTTGTCCTATATTTGTTTAAAAGTCCACATCAATCTCACACCACCATATTTTGCTCCATCCAGATGAGCATGCTCCATCGTATCATGATCTGAGGGGTGAAAAGCCATTAGCTACTATCTTTACTTGGCCTTAAGGTCATGCCACTTGGAAATCCTACGGGCCTTCTACACTCTATACTCTGTCACTTATGTTGGGTTAACATGCTCTTTCCACGTGGTGATCTCGGAGTTTCTCATAACTTTGTTCAAAAGTCTTGACTTAGTACACTCCATTGATCAGGATCTATATGCTTTATCACATACCATCAATTTATGAGAACATGATTGAGTTTTCAATCATGCACCTCGATCTTGACACTTGTCATGTCTATGTTTTTTTCAGTCATTTTTGACTTTTCATCTTGGATCACATTCCATCGGATCATCTCTCCCTAATTCAATGCACACCATTCAATTGTGATACATCAAGTCAATTGTGATTGGCTCCAAATTATTAAATCAGAGTTTAGGAAAATAAAACACTTAATACGAAGTCTTAGCCTAAGGTTTTTTTGAATTAATGATAATTATAAAATCTTTAGGATAGGACTTTGAACTAATTTTATAACAAAGGGATTAAACATTAGCTAGACCATCATAGATAAGAAGACCAAGGGCCATGTAAAATAAAAGGGACCAAATAGAAATTTTAGACTAAGGCTTGGTCATGTTAATAAAAATGACTAAAGCATAATATAAAATTTGAACTAAGTCCATGTGCAAATTTCTCCCACCAATTTAGATTTAAATAAAAGGGCTTAAGCTAGGGCAATTGGAATAAGGGTCTTAAGGTGCTTAGACATGAATTCAACTTGACCTCTAATGAACACATGAAAACATAACGTGAGATAAACAAATTAGGAATCTATGATTAATAAGGGATTAATTGATTTAATGAAATTTTGGGCACTAAAATGTGGCTCAAAAAACCAATCTGATTTTGACTCCATCATTACCCATTCCCGCTTGGTGGATCATGACTTGTGAATAGCTTGGATTAGATTAATGGTGTGTTTAAAAAATTGATATAGGTGGATCAAGAACTCAATTAGACTATTAATCCATCATTTCCTATCTATGTGTAGTGTATACATATATAATTTAAATTATGTGATGTAATTAAAATCATATAAGGTTGATTTGGGTCACTCATAAAATCTAATATTTAAAATACTGGGACACTTGGGAATGTTAAGCAACTCTCGGTCACTCAAGAATTTTGATTGATGTAGATAGAGTAAGGAATAAATATGGTGTATAACCTGGAACATGATGTCTAGTGTGTACACAATAAATAATGACATAGAGTTTGTCATTCCATCTAATCAATTGGTGCATAAGTGAACATACATAAACAATGTGTTGTGCACATGCCTCCAAATATGATATCTAAGTATAATGATTTTTTATTGATTTATAATATTTTTTATCTAAGTATCTAAAACTAAAATGAGAATGATTATGATGAGTATGGTGCCACCAATATGAGCAAATTAGTATGAATTTATGATAAACTAAGCAAAAATTGACAATCTATAACTGAACCTATTTTTACCTAGACTGTACCTACTATACTTTTCTATCAAATCTATAATTTCCTAAAATTTAGTCTACTAGATAGAAGTACCATATCTAGATAGTAGTGATAGTGGTGCTAGTATCTCACTTTGGGTGTTGATGTCCAACTATACTGATTTGTGTGAAACTAAAATTGGTTTTTGTGTGACTATTTCCCATTATGTTTTCTTGAAACTAATTTTTATATTCTATGTTTATGTGGTGAAATATATACTTTGAGTGAATTTAGATAACCTAATCTCTGTGATAAACCTATATAAATCCTCCTCTTTTGAGGGGAGTTTTTGAACCTATTCAAGATCTATTGTCAAAAGAAAAAGCTCTGCAATATGTGTATTAGTCAAAGCATATATGATATCTAAATAATAAACCAATATAATATGCATATATAACACCACAATTTAATATAATCTAAGCATAATTTTTTAAAATATGATATATATTAGATATAACATTCACAAGACCATCGAGATAGATATAATAATGCATATGAATAAAAAAATCTAAGTAATAAACTGAGTAACTACCTAGGGGGATGGGGTATGATATCCATAATGGCACCTAGGAAAGAAGGGGTGATGCATGAGGTCCCTCATGGCATATAAAACTAGAGTGTAAAAATCAAGAGATAAGTGTCAAGGCCATGATGCATACATGAAAGCATACATACAACACATACAAGGCACACAAAGTAGGCCAAGGGGACACATTATAAGGGACATGGGTACATGTTACTAAATATATGAAGCAAGAAATACAAGGACATGTTCAAATGTCCACATACGTAAAGAGAGAATAAGTTGGATTAAAGCCATGTAGAAAGACATGTTCAAATGTCTACACACAATCAAAAAGCCACACACAGTCAAGAAGCCACACACGAAGACATGGGCACATGTCCAAATAATACATGTAATAAAAGTAATTAGCATAGATCCATAGAGGAATTGTAGATTCGAATTCCCTATAATAGATGTAAAAGCATATAGACTAATGTGGAGGCATTGTTCACCTTGGTGATGTGTTCTGATCACTATTCATGTTGACTAAGTGGCATGGAGTACCACATTTATCCTAAGTCCCATGTGGGGACTTAATTTTGATTGTCATCATGATATTGGTATGAAATTACAAGTGGGTTAAAGTTATAATGGTTTTTAATCTTGGTTAAAAGAATGTGTACAAACGTTTTGGGTGCACATACAAGTGGGAAACAAATTACTTTTTTGATTGACCATAATTGTAGGAGTGGGACACCATTTGAATTCAAAATGATGGAGGGACCTTATACAGAGTCATGCACATGCAAATGACCATCATAATTATATTTTCTCCTATTGTGTTAGGAATGGCACATTTTAGTAAGAGGAAAATGTTGAATTTTGTAATTATCACCTATATAAGAAGGTTGGTGTGTTTTCCTACTTGGGATACCTTTTGTCTTTGACTCTATTGCCTCCATGATGATGGGGGAGTGATTATAGGTTAGTTAGTGGATTTCATTATTTGGTCTTTTATTAGTTGTTTTTATATAAAAGATTTGAGATCCTTTTGTGAGACATAGTGTCTTGAATATATTGTAATGAAGAAATAGTTGAATTGAATAAAAGAGTGGCAAGAGAGTTGTATGCCATACTATCTTGTATGTTTTGCATTTAAGGATATTTTTTAATAAGCTTTTTAAGTAAATATTCTAATGAGAGTTGTTATGATAAACATATGAAGAGAGAATTGTGATTTGTGAGTTTCATATTGTATCGAGAGTTATTGCTCTTGGCTATTGTTTAATCTTTTACTTGCACATTCCATTGAGAGTAATTGTGTGTTCACATCAAATGGTATTAGATCAAGTTAGAGTCTTATCAAAAGTTTGTTGTAGATATAAGAGATGGAAAGAAGACAAGGAAGAGGAGGAGTTACTTCTCAAATGAATAGGGATATTGAAGAGATATACAAGCACATAGAACAACTAACTATAATTATTACAACTCAATTTAGAAGTGGACCAAAATATGGTACTAAATAAGTAGTCCATGGAGAATAATTTTATCAAGAGCCACTATCCATGTAATAAATAATGATTAGAGCCTTAAAGGTAAGAAATGATGGAGTCAAATTTGAAGTTTTAGACTATGGGGGTAGTTCACAACCAGAGGAGATGGTAGACTAGTTGAATAACATGGAGAAATTCTTTGAGTGGAAGACCATGCCAGAAGAGAATAAGGTTAAATTTTCATGCACCAAGTTGAAGGTTCATGCCATGATTTGGTGGGATCACCTAAAAAAAGAGAGGCAAAGAAAGAACAAGTAGAAGATAAGCACATGGAGTTAGATGTAGAAGAAACTAAGGGATAAATTTCTTTCCTATAGATTATGAACAAAGCCTCTACATAATCTTTAAAAACATGAGGCATAAGGAACACAATGTATGAGATTACACTGATGAAGTCTACAAGCTATCCATAAGAGTGGAGCATGATGAGACTCCTAAACACATGACTTCAAAATATGTGAATGGGTTGAAATTTTCCATTTAAGAAGAATTAAGAATGCATATGATACTTTACATGGAATAGGATTATCAATTAGCCTTGAAAGTTGAAGAAAAAACAAAACAAACAAGCCTCAAAAGAAAAAATGTTCCAAGGATAAGACCAACCATCCCCTCCAATAAAGGGAAGATGAAGTTTCAATACCACTAGATGTGGATTCAATCTTATAAGAGGAGAATCACCATGTTGTGTAGAGAGGAGAGAAGATAATAGACAAGGCTTCCAATATCAATAAAGAGGAAGGGAATTCCAAAGAGGAAGATATTACGATGGTGCCAAAGGGTGGTTTCAAAACCAAACTAGAGGTATAATTTGTTATCTATGAGGAAAAGGACATAGATCATTTGAGTGTCATCATTATCATGGGTAATAAAGGAGGAAATAAGATCATCTAAGAGTGAAATTGGTTGAAGTGAATATAGAAGATTAAGCTACCAAAGTTGCATTGACCAATGTTAAAGAGAACCTTATGTTGATGATGACCATGAATTCTCTGAAGAAAGAACTAGATCAAAATAAAGGAGGAGATACATGGTTGTGAATGAATATTTTATGAACAAGTGCTCTTTAGGAGGAAAGGTATGCAAATTAATCATTAATGGGGGTAGTTGTGAGAACATGGTTTCTAAGGAGATGGTATAAAACTAGGATTGCATTGTGAAAGTCAACATAATCCCTATAAAATTTCGTGGTTTAAAAAGGGTAATGAAGTCACTGTAGATAAGAAGTGTTTGGTTATGTTTTATATAGGAAATTTTTTTAAGGATGAATATTGGTGTGATGTTTTTCCTATAGATGTATGTCATGTATTATTAGGAATACCTTGGTAATTTGATAGGAAAATAATTCATGATGGAGTAAACAACACATGCACATTCTTGAAATATGGTAAAAAAGTAGGATTATTGCCTCTAAAGGAAGAAGCATAAGTAAGGAGCATGTTTTACACAAAGGATTTTATCAATGTCATGAAGGAGGTTGGTTGCTATTATGCCTTGATAACAAGATATGAATACAAGGTGGTGGTATAGATTCCAACATAGGTAGAATAATTATTGGAATCATAGTTATATGTAATACCTGATTATATACTACATAGTATACCACCAAAGAGGGACAGTTAGTGCCACATTAACTTGATTCTAGGATATGCTCTACCCAATCAATTAAAATTTAGGATGAGGCCAAAAGAACATGTGAAGTTGAAAAAGCAAGTTACTAATTTGTTGAGAAAGGGGATGGTAAGTGAGATCTTGATTCCTTATCAAACACCAACATTATTGACTCCAGATAAATATGGAATATGGATAATGTATGTGGAAAGTAGAGAAATCAACAATATTACCATCCAATATAGATTTCCTATACCTTGTTTGGATAATATGATGGATGTTCTTGCAGGAGCAAAGTATTTCACAAAGATTGATTTAAGGAGTGGTTACTACTAGATTCATATTCATGAAGGATATGAATGTAAGAGAAAATTCAAGACTAGAGATGGCCTATATGAGTGGTTGATGATGATGATAGGATTATCTAATGCACCTAGCACATTCATGAAGATGATGAACACAGTGCCACTAGATTACATTGGTATGTTTATGGTGGTTTATTTTGATGATATTCGGTAACACTAAATAAGATAATTTAAAAAATTTGAGAATGGTGTTATAAATTCTAAGGAAGAAAAAAATCTACAAATTTTAAGAAGTGAAATTTTATCCAAGATAGTTTGGTATTCTTGGGATTTTTAGTTTTTTCACATGATTTTAGAATTGATGAAGGAAAGGTGAAGGTAATTATTGAGTGGCCTATCCCAAAGAGCATCATAAAGGTAAGAAGTTTTCATGGCTTGTCAAATTTTTGAAGAAAATTATTTAAGAATTTTAGTAGTATTGTTTCACCAATAACAAATTGCATGAAAGGAAAAGAATTTATGTAGACAAAAGAAGTGAATTTTTTTTTGAGTTGTTGAAGAAAAAGATTATAGAAAATCTTGTTTTAGAATTACCATATTTTGACAAATTATTTGAAGTGGATTATGATGATTCACATGTGGGAATTGGTGATATGTTAATTAAAGGAGGTAGGCCAATATAATATTTTAGTGAGAAGTTGCAATAGGTAAGAAAGAAGTACCTTACGTATGATGTTGAGTTTTATGTGATTCTATAAACATTGAGCCATTAGAGGCATCACCTAGTGCCTAAGGAGTTTATCCTATATATTGATCATGAGGATTTCAAGTATGTGAATACTCAAAAGAAGTTGAATATTGGGCGTGGAAAGTGGTTATCTTTATTGTATAGATTTAGTATTGTGTTGAAGCACAAATTAGGACAACAAAATCAGGTAGTTACTGCTTTGAGTAAGAGAGTGGGGTTGATAACTACTATGGTGAGTGAAGTAGTTGGATTTGATTTTATTAATGAGTTATATGATACTGATCCATATTTTGTAAATATATTTTTAGAGTGTAGGAATTCATTAACAAGAGATATAGTTACTATTCAAGATGAATATCCTATTTAAGATGGTTATCTCTTCAAGGGAATGTAATTATGTATTCCAGTTGGGTCTTTGAGAAACAACATTATAAGAGAGATGCATAGTGGTGGTTTGGGTGAACATTTTGGTAAGGATAATACAACACCTTTGGTAGAGGATAAATGTTTTTGGCCAAAGATGAAAAGGGATGTGGCAAGATATGTTTCAAGATGCAGGATATGTCAAGTGGCTAAAAGAAATGAACAAAACACATGATTGTACATGCCATTACCAATTCGAAGAGAAACATGGATAGATTTAAGTATGGATTTTGTGGTGGAATTACAAAACACATAGAGAGGTAATGGCTCAATCTTTTTTGTTGTATACATATTTTCTAAGATGGATCATTTCATTGTATACACTATAATAAAACCAATGATGCCACTAGAGTTGTAGAATTATTATTTAGAGATGTGATATTTCATGGTATTCCAAGAACCATTACATTTGAAAGGGATACTAGGTTTATAAATTATTTTTGGAGGACTTTGTAGAATAAGTTGCATACAAAACTATAATTCAATAGTGCATATCACCCATAAATAAATGGGTAGACAAAATTTGTAAACATGAGGTTAGGAAATTTATTGAGATCCATAGTTAGAGAGAAGCCTAATCAATGGGAATCGCCTTTACCACAAGTTGAGTTTTCATATAATAGTTTGATGAATAGGTCAATAAGAAAATAACCATTCTAGGTGGCTAATGGGATAAATTCCATGGGAGTTTTAGATTTGGTACAGTTAAATTTTTTAGAAAGAGTAAGTGATGATACAGAGACATTTCTAGAGCATATACAATAATTACAAGGAGTAAGGATAAGGTTGCAGGAAAGTAATGAGAAGTAAAAAATTGTATCTAATGTCAAGAAGAGATAAAAAGTGATTGAAGAAGGAGATTTAGTGATGGTTTATTTGAGGAAGGAAAGATTTCAAAAACATACACATAAAAATTTGATATAAAAACGTATTGACCCATGTATAATTATAAAGAAGATCAATGATAATGTTTATGAAGTAAGCTTGCCACATGATTTTGATATCTATCTAACATTCAATGTTGAAAATTTGTATCACTTACATATAGAATATGATGAAGGGGAAGAATATGAAGACATAAATTGGAATCAAAAAGTTCCAAAGAAGAATAAGGAAAACATAGTATAAATTCCAGATAAGAAGATAGTGCACATTAGGCAAGTAAGCTACAACATATATTTGGTGTAGTGGTAAGGATTGCCACAAGAGGAAAATAGCTAGGTTAAAAAGTGTAAGGATTACCATTAGAACAACTCATAGAAGTTGAGTTGTTATCAAATAGAGGAGGATGATGTGGAGGCACTATTCACCTTGATGAGGTGTCCTAATCACTATTCTTGTTGACTAGGTGGCATGGGGAACCATATTTATACTAAGGCTCATGTGGGGAATTAATTTTTATTTCCATCTTGAGAGTGGGCATAAATTTAAAGTGGGGATAATTTATAATGGGTTTCGGAATTTGTCAAAAGAAGGTCCACTAGAATTTTGGGTGCACATGCAAGTGGGAGACATTACTTATTGGATTGTCCATAATTTAAAAGTGGGACACCAATTGAATTTCACATGATGGAGGGACCCTATATAAATTCATGCACATGTAAAAAACCATCGTAATTAGTCTTTTCTCCTCCCATGTGAGGAATGGGAAAATTTATTAAGAGTGAACTTTTGAATTTTGTAATTATCACCTCTATAAGGAGGTTGGTGTATTTTTCTCCTTGGGATACCTTTTGTCTTTAACTCTATTGACTTAAAGATGAGGGCCAGGCAGGGCAGGGGGGGCTGGGGTGGCTGGGGCATGATTATAAGGGTAGTTAGTGGATTTCATGCTTTGTTATTTTGTTAGTTGTTCTTACATAAAGGATTTGAGATCCTTTTGTAAGACATAGTGGTTTGAATGCATTATATTGAAGAAATGAGTTGAATTGAAAAAAATACTCGTAGAGAGAGTTATATTCCATAGTAACTTTTATGTGTTGCATTAAATAGGAGTTTTTAATAAGTTTTGAAAGGAAATATTGTAAGGAGAGTTGTTATGAGAAACAAATGAAGAAAGAGTTATGATTTATGAGTTTCATATTGTATTGAGAGTTGTTGTTCTTGCCTATTGTTTAATCTTTTACTTAAGCATTCCTTTCAGTGTAATTATGTGTTCACATAAGAGACATGATCTATTCCAAACTAGGAAGGCTATAAATGAAAGTATGCATGAACATGTGGTACAAATATATACAAGAGCAATGATATACATAAGTTGAGTCTAACATAGTATTAGTCGGTAATGAATATAAGTAGTGTAAGATGATCAATATCAAGATATAAAATTTCTAATCTATGATGTAGAATATGGAAAGATGTAACTTGGAAATGGTAACTATGTATATGATTCCCCCAAATGGGTGAATGTATCAAATGAGGAATTGATGTATCTATGTATATGCCCCCAATGGGTAGATAGTAGTGAATCTAGATTCATGTGGTGGACCTAGGTCTTGTTGTAATCTACAAACACTCGATAAGATTAAGTGAATCATGCATTCATGATAAAAAATGACTATACTAATATAGATAGCATATGTAGTACCTATCTAGTATAATAAATGTAAACATGACAATGCATATAATCTATATTTTATGAGTAAATATTTGAATGTTTTTGTGTTTTTTAGATATAATATATGTTAAAAAAACATGAAAATGATACTATATACAAGGATCAAGAATGAATGAAACTATATATGAGTAGGGAGGAACATACAAACCAATGAGTGTTATGGGATACTCATTATCAATGTGGCCTATGTTAAAAATAAGAATGATAACCTCTCATGTAGTGTGAATAATATGTTGTTATTAAATTGAGTCACAATATGAATATGAGTATTATTCATTATGGGCATCATAATAGTCATAATAACATCGATTGTTTCACTCATCATTATCAACTTGATTTGGAACCAATGGAATGCCCGTGTTGACTTTTGTTGTATCTAGATGAGCATAGAGAATTAACTCATACTATGGAGTTGACATTTTTAAAATTTTATTTGAAAAAAATTCTATTACTATGACATTTTAAATTGTGATTATTGTAGGCATATGGTGCTTTTGAATCTCTTTTGATAGAAATATTCTTTCAAGAATGCTAGTTGGCTTAACATGATTTTAATTTTACAACTTAAGTTTTGTCTCTTTTTATAACATTTATCATGTATCTAGATATTTTTCCTTGATAAACTATATATGTGAAATATTTACGTTAGTTTGATCCATAAATCCCAAACCTTGTTGACCAACATTATCAACTGCCATAATAAGAACAATGATACCTTGGGCATGTTTGCCCAAACCTTGACCTTGATAATTAAATTATTGTAGATAATTTTAACCAAACCTGTACTATTTTGAATGTTGGAACTCTTTTTAGAGAGGAATATTTGTATCCTTCACTTTATTTACATGTGCTTGTTATACTATTTCTTGCTTTGATTTTACTTTGTGAACATTTTGTTGTTCGGAGCTATGCTTTGGTAGCCACTTTTATACTATTTTTGAATTTGAACCTTTTTGAATAAGCTCTTGTATCATTATGGATTGCTTAATTTATTTGTTTTTTTTATGTTCCTCAGTAGCATTGATGTGTTGTGTATGATTTTTCAACGCCAAACATGAATCTTTGTGATGACCATGTATTCTATGGTATGAAAAATAATATATGGATCTCTTTACTAGATGTAGAGGAGGTAGATTGATCAACTTAAGTTTAATCATTTGCCTTAAAATATCACTTAAAATTCCATTTGATCTTTTCATACTTTTTGAATCACTAGTTGTAGATGCACTTTTTTGTGATTTCATGTATTAATATGTAACATTACTTTCCATAAATTAACTAGGTGAAGATGCATATACATAATTGACAGTAGTATGCCCTAGAGGCTTTTGTTTTTTAATCTCATTTTCTAATATTGTAATATTTTCATGTAATATTTGATTGGGTAAGTGCACCAACTTGGGGGATAAAAAGGGGCCTACCCATGGACATGATTTCTATTTTAGAAATGTGAACTTTTATAGATAATTAGAGATGGCTACACTTAAAATTTGAAGATGGTATAAAAATATGAATTGTATAATTTTGAGTCTAGTTTCCAAAACAAAAATTAAAAATGGTTAAGCATAAATAGGTTAAACATCTAAAATTTGAAGAGTACCTCTTGTTTTTTTAAGAAAATTTAAATTGTACCATTCCATGCAACCCACCATTTTTTGAACATCATTAAATATTGTTAGAAACCCTTTAGTGAATATTTAGATTAGATATTCTAGTGTGTTATGAATTTTTTTTAATATTTTTTTGAAATATATATAAATTTTTTATTAATTTTTCAATTAGGTATATCCTAAAAACTAAAAAAAATGGATAGCTATCTATGCGACCCACCCTAACTGCCTCAAAAGAAATGAAAATTGATTTTTTTTTAATGTGTGTAGAATTAGGGTTAGTTTGTTACCATATAATTTTTTTTATAGATGGATAAATGAAAGATAAATTAGATAAAAATGAATAGGCATGTATGGGTGAGGCATGTAGTGGCCTCAAAAAGGTGTTGTTAGAAATAAATATAGTTTGAACCCTTAAAATATCCCAAAAATTATAAAAATCATACATTTAGAAAGAAGACAGTGTGCTCGTCATAACGGTAATAATTTTTAAAATTTTAATGTTGAAGTCGGATTGAAGTTGAAATTTATTGGTTTTTTTCTAAAACTCTCAGTCTCAGCTACAGGTGCATAGTCCCAAGCCTTTGTCTCAAAAATACAAGTTGTTTTAATCCTAAAGGCTGAGTTTTAAATTTAAATTGAAATAACATGTACATGTTATAGAATGAATATGCATTGTATAAAGTGTATGCATGATATTATGTATTATATAATACGTACACATTATATAACACGTATGCATTGCTTTATTATAATTTCAAAATAAACTCCATGACCATTTGGGATTTTCACATGAAGCCAACTTTATCCATAAGTTTATATTTATTACTCTAAATGTTAAGTATAATGATATACTTTAAATTTATTTTAGTAAATATAAGAAATTAGGGTCACTCAGCATTTGATAGAGTTGGTCTCACAATTGCATGCCTTATGATGTGGAAAATAGTTTTTCAAAATCTAATCAAGTTAGTACTTAGGTATTTTCAGGGTTTAAGTATTAAACCTAGGGATTTTAGGACATAAATTTTGTAATTGATATCCATTTTTGATAAACATATAGTCATTTTTTAGGTTTTTTTGCCTTCTAAATTGATTCTTAGCATTTATAGGAGCCTTAGGTTTGTCAAAATTGAAGTTTTCAGACCAATCACTTTTAAATTGATGCAAATGGGTGTTATTGGGATAGTGTAGGTCACATTCATGACCTACACACATCAAATAACCACTTTACATGCTAATTTCACTTGATCATCACCCCTACCTCATGATTGATCACTTCCTACTCATCCCTCATTACCCCTAATCACTCTTTCATCAATCCTCATTGTCCCTAATCACTCTCTCATTGACACTCACTATCCCTAGTCATCTCTAATAACTCTCTTATCATCCATAATCAATCCTCTATTGATCCTCATTGTTCTTCATCATCCCTACTCACTCTCTCCTAATACTTCCTCATCCCTCATCACTCCCTCATTGATTATCACTATACCTCATAATATTTAATCACTCCCTCATCATCCCTAATCACTCACTCATTAGCTCTCACTATCCTTCATCATCCTTAATCACTCCCTCATTGGCCTTTATCATCCCTAATCAATCCCTCATCATCCCTAAACATCTTTAATCACTTCCTTATTAAACCTCACCATTATTAATCATTTATAATCACTATCTCATTTCCCCTCACCATCCCTCATGATGCAGATCACTATTGCATACTCTACTTGTCCAAACTCTTTACCAATATCCACGTAACTTTTAATTTATCTTTTATTTCTTGATATTTGTCCTTAGATCCTTCACACATTTAAATTTAACATCTAAATGTTATTCATTTAATTTATTCTACATAATTATTCATATGGTCTCACTAAACTCTTCATTCTATTCTCCTTACTCAATGTATTCAATCTCTCTTACTTTGAGACTATCCCTTTTACTAGTTTTACACTTTATAATAACTTGGATCAAATCTTGTTTCTAGTTACGTAGGCTTTAATATGGATTTCAAAAATTTTATTCCACTCCTTTGAGTTCTCTCTAACTTCTTCTCAACACTACTTAAATTTTCAACATAATCAAGTCAGTACTTAGGAATTTTCAAGGTTTAAGTATTAAACATAGGGATTTTAGGCTATAACTTTTGCAATTGATATCCATTTTTGGTAAACATATAGTTATTTTTAGGTTTTTGTGCCTTATATATTGATTCCTAGAATTTATAGGAGTCTTATATTTGTCAAAATTGATGTTTTCAAGCCACTCATTTTTAAATTGATGTAAAGTGGTATTATTGGGGTAGTGTAGGTCATATTGTGACCTACACACAACAAACAACCACTTTAAATGTTAATTTCACTTGATCATCACCCCTCCCTCATATTTGATCACTTATTACTCATTATTTATTGCCCCTAATCACTCTTTCATCAATCCTAATTGTCCCTAATCACTCCATCATTGACCCTCAATATCTCTAGTCATCTCTAGTCAATCCCTTATCATCCATAATCACTCCTCCGTTGACCCTCACTATCCCTCATCATCCTTAATCACTCTCTCCCCATCCTTAAAGATCCCTAATAACTTTTTCCTCATCATTAATCATACCTAATTTCTTCCTCATCCCTACTCACTCCCTCCTCATCCCTCCTCATCCCTAATCACTTCTTCATCGACCTTAGTTATCTTTCACCATCTCTAATCACTAGAGCTTCTCATCCATAATCAATCCTTAATTGATTATCACCATACCTCATCATACCTAATAACTCACTTATCATCCTTAATAATACCTAATCAATTTAAATGAGGATAATATTTCTTCACGTTAATCTTGTTAAGATTTTTTAATTGATTCACAGCTTTGTCACAGACATAATTAGGTTTTTGAAAGGCAATGATTTGGGTATGATGTGTCCATTATCCATGATTTCATGGATATACCAATTGATCTATTAATTATATGTTGTATAAATGGGTTTGAGGTAGAGGTAGTTAAGGGATCAAATCAATAGTATTGTTTAGTGTATAGTATGCAGGAATTTATTTAAGTGACTAAAAGGTATCCTTGTATTCATCTATTTTATGGTTCAATTATTTCATTTTTATTATTGTTGGATTAAAAAAACTATGCTATGGTGATAAAAGGATGTCATGAAACATTTACTTCTTATCATTAACATTATAATTCTTACTAGAAATAAAGATATTCTTGCCCTTTTTGGCACTAATGACTGAAAGCTTATGAACTAGATATGATATATGGTATTTTAGATCCAAACAATCTATCACAAAATTTCAAGGATTTACTTCATATACTACAAGTCAATGGTAAACATGGTTGACCACATGTAAAAAATCACACCCTATAATGGTCAGACGTCATAAAGGATTGCATATTTAAAAAATTTGATTTTGTACACCAAGTGACACTACTAGGTGATCTATTTCTCATGGCCTACACTAGACTGTACACTAGCATATGGCTATGGATGATGTATACATTTCAAGTTTAGTTTTTGAAGATATGATTTAGGAGAAATTAAATTATTCTAACCTCCATTATAAATGATGAAGTATATTGTCTCACCGTTGATCTACATTTGTTAATAAAACAATATTTTTAATTTATATAATTTTTTGTTGTGGTAAGAAGAGATATTTTTAGTACCAACCATATCATTTGGTTCATAATCTATTATCTACTTGAATTTTTATAATTCTAGATAACTTGTACCCACTTCTCCAGATGTGAAAGTAGAGAGCTCATAGTGTGACACTCTTCATTGTATTGAATATTGAAGTTATGAATTAAGAACCACTTTATAATCTTTAACTACTTATTATAATCATTTTAAAATCATCTTTCACTCTCTGGTATGATGAATCAATCAATATACATACAAATAGGACTTAAATATAGTTATTTGGATCATAAAATTTCCTCATATGAAAAGTGATTGATTGGTTTCAAGAAATCACATAGCTTGTTGATCCTCATGTATTTACTACCCATTTTTGGTGCTATGGTGGTTTTACTTTCTTCTCTTTTTCTGGTAGATTTTCAATTGTGAATTAAATAATTTATAATAGGACCATATTTTTTCATAGGTGTTAAATATTTGTGTTTCAAATTTACCTCCACATAATTTTGATCACTATGTCTTAAATTTGATACTAACACTCAACTATCCATTTCTATTTTCTAAAATTGTTAAAATCTAACAAAATACCACCATCAAGATATTGGATGGAGTGATAACAATGAGGAGGGATGATGAGGAACTGAGTAGAGATGATGGAGTTAATAAGGATGATGAGGGAGTGATTAGGGAGGATTGAGTGATTAGGGATGATGAATGATGGTGAGGATTAATGAGGGAGTGATTAGGGGAGATGAGGGATGAAGAATGAGTGATTAGAGATGATGAGGTATGATGAAACAGTGATTAGGGATGATGAGGTGATATAGGAGAAACACTACCCAATATAAATAGTGATCTAGTTTACATGTATAGAGTCTTTAGAAGGTGGTCAAGGTCATAAGAAGTATGTAGGAGTCTTTCTAAGTTTCTAGTTTTTTGTCAATTTTTAATTAGAGTTACATTGGACTTTCCCACCAAATCTTTCATTTGAATGTTTGAAATTTCATATAGACTTAAATCTTGTGTCAAGAAGTCCAAATTTGATGAAGTGGTGATTAGGGATGGTAAAGGACAAGGAGGGAGTGATTAGGGATGATGACGGATAGTGAGAGCCAATTAGGGAGTAATTAGGGATGATAAAGGAGTGAATAAAGATGATGAAGAATGGTGATGGTCAATGAGAGAGTGATAAGGGATGAGTATGTATAAGGAGAGAGTGATTAAGGATGATGAGGGATAGTGAGGGTCAATATAAGAGTGATTATGGATGATAAGGGAGTGATTATAGATGACTAGGCATAGTGAGTGTCAATGAGGGAGTGATTAGAGATAATGAGGATTGATGAAAGAGTGATTAGGGGTAATGAAGGATGAGCAGGAGGTGATCAAGGATGAGGGAGGGGCAATGATCAAGTGAAATCAACATGTAAAGTGGTTGTTTGATGTGTGTAGGTCATCAATGTGACCTACGCTACCCTAATAACACCACTTTGAATCAATTTCAAAGTGAGCGGTTTAAAAACATCAATTTTGACAAACCTAAGACTCTTATAAATTCCATGAATCAATTTAGAAGGCATAAAAACCTAAAAAATGGGTATATGTTTACCAAAAAATGGATATCAATTTCAAAATTTATGTCTTAAAATCCCTAGGTTTAATACTTAGACCCTACAAATGTCTAAGTATTGACTTGATTAGATTTTAAAAAGCTATTTTCCACATCGTAAAGTGTAAAAATGTGAGAGCAACTCTATCAAATGCTAAGTGACCCTAATTTATTATATTTACTAAAATAAATTTAATGTCTAAGAAATTAAATGTAACAATATAAATGTAAACTTATACTTAACATAGAGTAGTAAATATAAGTTTATGGATAAAGTTGGCTTCACGTGAAACTCCCAAATGATCTTGGAGTTCATTTTAAACTTATAACAAAGCAATGTGTATGTGTTATATAATGCACATGCATTTTATAATACATAATATAACACATGCGTTATTTGAATTTATAGTAATGCATACATATTATTTGAATTTATAATAATGCATACGCGTTACTGTAAATTTAATAATGCATACATGTTATGTATCGGTAATTACCAAACCATAATTTAAAGAACATGATCACATTACTTAAATAACATGATTAAGTTATTTAATAACATAGTCATGTTATCTAAAATGTTCACGGAATTGTCACCCAACTCTATGCACATACCCGATTGTGATTTTATAATTATAAAATTAACTTGTTCATACTAATAATTCGATCACATAGTGTCTCACAAGTGCAAACCCAAATTACTTCTGATTGAACATGTAGGCACAGACCCTCTAAAGAAGGTATGTGAAGGGAAGGGTTTGAAGCATGAATAAGATAAGTATAGACATTTTAAATAGTAGTATAGAATACCTCACCTTGTGGATGAGTGATAACATAGATCTGATTAGAAGGAAATTAGTTTTCACCTTCTTGAAAATGATGAGGACAAAACATATATGTGTTTGAAATATAAGTTTCAATTTACCTTTATATTATATTTGATATTCTTATACCTTAATTTTTGTTTACTAAATAAAACAAAATAGGTTCACATTGGATCTTTTGAAATTAGTTTCATAAATGTACTTGAGTTAAGTTTCTTGAAATTAGTTTTAAAAATGTACCATTTATTTTTTAAAATTAGTTAAAAAATGTACATGTTATGATTTAGAACATATTTTTATAAAGTCCAATATGTTTAGAACTTAATCATTTTAAATATTTTATTATTGATTATAAGGTTCTCTAAATTTAATTTTTATTTTTAATATTTATTTTGATCAAACCAATAATCATTTTATAAATTTTTGGGCATCACAAATTGATTTATGATATTTTTAGAAGTTCTAAGTGTTCTAAAATTTAATGTTACAAACCTCACATATGTAAAAGTTATTGATATTTGAGTATAAAACTTAGTAATAATAGTATCAAAATTATTAAAACTATAGAATGAAAAAAAATTAATTTTTTTTTCTTATATTTATTAAATTGTTTTATTTAAATTTTATAAATTAATGAAAAATATATAATATGAAAATATTATTTTCCAAATATTATACATGTAAAAATAAGAAAAATTGTAATCATAGCTCAATTTATTAAAAGGGCATTGAATAATGTGAGATCTATTGGACTCCATGTTGAAAAAGCCAACATATGAGAAATAATAGAGGAGTGTCATTCCATTTGGTACCAAACTCATCCATGCCTTAATGATCAATTGTATTTTATAATTTAGATTTGTATTGTAATGGCAAGATGCTTCTATGGTCTATAAGTGGCGAGACCTTCGGAATGATTCGTTATATTTTGTTTGTTTAGAGGCTAACAACGAGATAAATATCTTATCTTATCATAATTGTTGGGTTTTTTTAATTTATTATGTGTTTTTAAAAATTTATCAAGTTTTTAAATTATTTATTTTTGAATTTATTTTTTAGTTTACTGGTTTTATTTATTTATTGACATTTTAAAAATTGATTGTATAATTGCATATCCTCTTTCTTTATGTTTGCTTGAAGGTAGGCAAAGAAACAAATATTTAATTTTATGTTATCATATTTGTTGGCTATTTATTTTATTTTATATCATACTTATTTATTTGATTTATTAGGTTTTTAATTTATTATTTTAATTTATTTTTTTATTTTATTAGAGGTTTTATTTTATTTGGTCTAAAACTTATTGTATAATTATAGATTCTCTTATTATTTAGAAATTTTAGATAGTGATAATCAAAATAAATAATAATAGACCACCTCCACACACTTTTGAGGATGAGTTTCTTGTGACATTGATGGGAAATATAGATTCTCTCATTCATTTTGATAATGATTGACCATTTCATGTAACACTAGATGAGTACATGTAATAGAGTGTCAAAGTGAGATTGTATGCCAATGATGACATGATAAATAGTACAATATTTTCAAGTAAAATATTAAATGTATTTTATTATTTAATCTAATAAATTATTTTATATTTTATATTTTTTATATTATGAAAATTTATTTTAAAAAAATTAATTTAATTTAATTTTAGATGTTATAAAAAACAATTGTTAGGCAATCCAAAAAAATGATAGCAGAAAATTTTAATTTGGAATTAAAATATTAACAAATGAAATAGAAAAATTAGTTGGTTGATTGTATTCAAAATGTGTTTAGTCACATCCATTATAATGTGATAATAATTTAAAAAATTGTGGCAAAAGTGTTTAGGAGGATGAGGTGATATATATATATATATATATATACACACACACTAGCATAGCTAATTTTAATAATTTTATTTATTATTTATATGTTTATATTAATTTACAAAAAAATTAATGAGCAATAAAAATAAAAAGGTAATATGCATGAACAAAGCATAGATTATCAACCTCCATACATTAGTGTATCTATGTTGAAATAGAATGTGAAAAATGGGGTATACAAAATGTATAACAAATTTATAATATTTATATTAAAAAAAAAAAAAAAATGTAATTTTTTTAATTTGTTGGTTTATGATTATTGAATTTTAAAAAGTTTTTAAATTTGTTTGATTTTTATTTTTATAAAAACCTTGAAAAAAATAAATATTAAATATATTAAAACCTAATAGTAATTGAATCTAATTTGATTAATAATTTTTAGAAAAAAATACCATTTTGGGTTTTTAGTCTTTCTGAAAGATAAAGTCCATCATTTCATTTGGTTGGAAAAATCATGAAAATCTATCACTCCCTCACACTCCCTTATTTTTACATCTATATCAACCTTGCTCCTAGCCATATAAAATTAAAGCATTTTTTCATTATAAATAATTATATTTAAGTTTTTATAATTCTCTTTTTTCTTACTAAAATCTAATTATTTCTACAATTACCTTTTTTAAATGATTATCTAATAATAATGCACATATCTTAAGCTAGTTGACTAATGCTGTTCAAAAATAATTAAACCAATTATTAAATTATATCAAAATTTGGTACATCTATATTAAAATTTGGTACATTTTATTGTTATGATAAGCTGATTATACCTTTTCAATCTCAATTGGCACCATATTTGAGATATTTGGCGATTATACCATTGCCTAAATCCTAAAATAAAGTATTTAATTTTTCTACACCTCATCCTTGGATAACAAGGACTAGAATAGAAGTAGTCCTATGAGATTCCCAACATTTATACATTTTAGAGAAAGCATGGACATACCAAATCTCAACTAAAGTATGCGAAACAACACTCGTTCATCCAACATGCAAAGTTATAGTCAATCTTTTCTACCATCTAGTGAAACTATAAAACAAAATATATGAACCTAAAGATTCATTGGTGGAAATGAGGGATACAACCACGACATTCTAAATCAATGATGAAACACTTTTTAAAGGTAAAAAATTAAACCCTCAAAAAAATTGATCGATAAAATTACAATAGGATGTATGTGAATCATCAACTAAATTTCATAAAATGCTATACTCATATTTATAATATATTGTATTGTATAAGGCCCAATGTTTTTACATTTTTAAAGTACGAACCTTGTAAGGATGAAACGTATTAGGAAGAAAAAAATCAATAACTTACAGATTGGAATACCTTTACTAATATATTATCTTCCCACAAATGGCATGCTTGTAATGGAGATTACTTTGGATAGTCTACAAGATTTGAACAAAAACTAAAGAGAAGAATATAATGCAAAGCATGTGATATTGTATAAGAGGACATACTTTTACATATTATAAATGACTTCATTTCTACCTCAATGGGCTTTGTATAAAAATATTTAATTAATAAATCCTTGAATTGTTAAAGATGCTATATTGAAAGCCTTACTAATTGAGTATTTAAAAGTGTATCTATTAGTAAACTAATAAAAGGTTAACCCTCAGCTTTAAGAGATAGAAAGTTGGCCAACACATTGAACCCGGTACATATTATCAATCTCTCTGCTAAACATGAGGCAAAGAAGAAAGAAAAAATGATATGCAAATACTGTGATAGAAATTATACTTTGGTTATAAATTCGTAATAATTTAAAACAAATGATTTTTTAAAGAGAAAAAGGTGGACTGAGGCAAAGAAGAAATAAAACATGATATGCAAATACTGTGATAGAAATTATACATTGGTTATAAATTTTTAATAATGTAGAAAAATGATTTTGTAAAGAGGAAAAGGTAGATGTAGAGGAATTAGTTTTGTACCAATATAAAGTGGCGATGAAATATCGGGAATTCACCAATATATTCTTATACGAATTACATGGGATAAGGCAACATTAAATGATAAAAAAGTTAGTGTATATTAAGAAATGGAAGATAACACTTTTAATCAATATAAGTAATACACATCATCTTTTTATGGAAGGATATACAAGGAACTCAAATTATTTTTGTTTTACTCTCCTAATTTTTAGGCTATTATATTAGATGAAAAGAAATTATTTGATATAGATAAATTCAATCTCTTCAAATTTAATTTGTAGAATTATCAACTTACATCCCAGTTTTTTACATTTCAATCACATAAACATATTTAATAATTTATGTTTGTATAATGTAAGAAGTAATTAGAATCAATGTCTCTGAAAAAAATAATTATTCAAAACATTTATTTACAATATAAATAGGTAAAAAATTGTGTAATAAATAATCTCCAAGAAAAGTATTCAATTCCCATCTGATGGATTAGTTTTTTATAATAAGGATATTTTTATATTGTTTTGTAATTATATTAATGTGAATAATTAGAGGCATAAACACTAAATTTAATGAGATATTAAATCTAAATTATTTACCGTCATAAATATTTTGTCGATAATTAAATGGTGTACTTATAACTTGAGATTTTAATTGTGACATAGAATTTATTTTAAGAAGTCTTTTAACTAACATCCCATTGTAATTTTATCCATATGAATAGTTCAATCAAATTATAAATTTTACCAATGAAATATCTGATTGAAGTATCAAAATGGTATACCTATAACTTGAAATCCTATTCATGCCAAAAAAATTATCCTGAATAGTCTTTTAACCAACAACCTATTATAATTTTATCCAATTTAAATATCAAAATGATATACCTATAGCTTGAGATCTTAATCCAACAACTTATTATAATTTTATCCAATTAAAATATTAAAATGATATACTTATAACTTGAGATCCTAATCATGCTATAAAATTTATCTCGAATAATCTTTTAACCAACAACCTATTATAATTTTATCCAATAAATAAAAAATGTAAATTATAAATTTTATCAATGAAATAATCGATTGAATATCAAACTTCCCTAAAAGTTTTCTGGTCATTTATAGTCGTCATATTTAAAATAATGAAAAATAAATGATAATGTGAATATATTATGTGAAAATAAACAATCTCTCATAGATATGTTTTCTATCCATTTCACTTATGAATGAAAGGAATGGTGTTTTTTCTTTACTAAATTACACATGTGATATGACCATCATTAAATAAAGGTAAGTAATATGTAGATAAGAGTGCATTCAAAACACATTATTATAATTATGAATTCATAGGGTCAGTGTGAGAATTTAAGGGGCCAAAATGTGGCAACACCAAATATTATTTTCTACTTTAATGGAGGATCTTAAAATATATATTTATTTTCAAATGAAAATAAATATTCATTATATTTAATAGGTTTACATATCTAAATTTAAATGGATATCTATGTGAAACATGTATGCGTTTTAAGTGAATTTGAATTTAATGTTATATTACATTTTATATTTTTATATTTTAAATGTGTTTTTACTGCATATGAGAAACTAGGTTTGGTTTGAGTCTCTTCATAAATGTATAAGTTATGGTTTAGAACATAATTTTTAAAAATTTAATATAGTTAATATTTAATTATTTTAAAGATTTTTGGTATTAAATATAATATTAGTTAAGTGTAATTTTTACACTTATTATCTATTTTATAGAAATTAATGGTCATTTTATAAGTGTTTAGGTTTTACAGATAGATTTATGATATTTTTAGGAGTTCTAAGTGTACCAAAATTTAATGCTAAAAATATCAAATTTCTAATATGAATTGAGACTTGAGCATAAACCTTAATAATAAAAGTACAAAAAATATTGAATCTATGGAACTAGAAAAATAAAATAATTTATTCTAATACTTATTAAATTATCTTAAATTTTTGAAAATTATATAATAGAAAAAATATTATTTTTAAAATATTAATCATGTAAAAATAAGAAAGCATGTGATCATAGATCAAATTTTTTTATAGGGTGTGGTGGAGGCAATGTTCATAAAGCTTCCAAATGAGATAATAACTAGAAATTGCTCCCATGGTTCAAAAAAATCTAGAGGTTAGGAAAAAGTAGTTCATATTCAGTTTAATACAATAATAATGTTCTTATCCACTAGGCATGAGGCACTCTCCATCAAGAGTATCTAATATTCTAAGACCTAAAAAAAATGTCTAGTGTGTTGCTCTACCTAACACTAAATGACCCCACCTCCATCCATGAAGCAACTGAGTGTCGATATAATGAGTGAAAAATAATGTATTTATTTTTACGTAATTTCATTTTGTAAACCTAAAGTGGTCATGGACCCATAGCAGTGTTAAAAATATATATTCATAGGAAACACATGTATTTTGTAATGGCATGTGACATACTTTCTCCATTACGGGTGTCAATGTTAATAGATAACATGCTGTATTCTTTTCCAAAGGATAATTGCATCATCTATCTCTATTCAGCATTTGAGTTCCTTACAGAGATTGTGAATAGTCCTTAAATAATGAGTTCAGGTCTACCAGTTCTAAGCTTTCTTCCTCTTGTCATGGTCTGGCCATTGAGATAGGTAACTCTGCTACTCGATCAATTAAATGCTTTTGATATTGGATTTAAAGTCTCAAGAATATTCATTTGTTTTCTTAATTTCAATTTTTTTTATTATAGTTGTATGCAACATAATGAATGGATGGTTCATATTGGTGAGTACACAAGGCTTGGATTTGCATACACAAGACATAATAAAAACACCCTCACTATTGATGGAAAGTAGAAGCAAAAGCACACAACCAATGTCATGTGCAACACAACATAACAAGTGAAGCTCTGAAAACATACAACCAACTTCAAAAAAGGCACTTGATTTTTCAAAAACATCCGTGATATCTAAAAATGAACAACGCATATTCCTCTCTTCTCCTCTCTTCAACCCACGATGATCTTCATTTTGCATACACACACACACACACACACACACACACACACACACACACACACACACACACACACACACACACACACACACACACACACACACACACACACACACACACACACACACACACACACACACACACACACACACACACACACACACACACACACACACACACACAACTATAACCTAGGACACTCTTATCGAAATCATATATAATTGTTTATAATGAAGGATGACAAACCTCTCTCTCTCTCTCTCTCTCTCTCTCTATATATATATATATATATATATATATATATATATATATATATATAGACACACACACACACAACTATTACCCAGGACACTCTTATCGAAATCATATATAATTGTTTATAATGAAGGATGAAAAACCTCTCTCTATATCTATATATTTAGAAGCCTCTATGGACTATGGCAATGACGATGCTAAGGCTAAAGGAAAAGCTAGCAATTGTAGATCCAATTCCCATAGTCAACGGAAACATTGAATTAAGTGATGCATGGTAGAGGTTGAATGCGAAACAAAAGTAGAAGTAGAAGAAGGAATGGAAAATGAAGCTAAGCCACCATCTCTCTCCTAGATAATTTCACCACACACAAGGAGAATTACTCTTTGTTGAGAACCAATGAATCTCTACCTTCATGAAATCCTTGTTATTCATTTCCATAAAAAGTTATGCTATGTTATTTTCTTTAACTCAACCCAAGAGAAATACCACCACCATTATTTTTATGTCAGCTATTTCAACTCAAGCAGATTCACATTCCATTTCATTTAAGGATTTCAATGTATTCACAAAGCCCCTTAGTGATTTCAATAGACTACAAATATGTGTTTATCTTCATGTTTGGATAGTGCACAGGTTTGGTGCTTAAAATGCTTCTCATGTGCTCAAACAAGCATCCTAATGCGAAGCAAACATATTTCTATTGGATGAACATGCAGACAACTATTTAGATTAATGATGATGATGATGATGCCTGAGAAAAGAATACGCTCCATGCAATGTTTCACATCCATATGGTGATACATACACCATATGAATATTAATAGATGCAGTCACTTACACCATTACCTTATCTTCTTACAATCACATATTCTACTCCTACTCAAGCCCTCTTTATGGATGCCTCTTCTATGCTAGGCTGTTAGATACTACATTCCTTTTTAGTCAAGGATTTCCATGGACATAAAAAGTCCCTCTTCGCTTTCAACTGACTAAAAATAAGTATTTATCTCCATGTCTGGAAATGATTTAACAACATCATACACTACCAAAATTTACTGCTCTACACCATTGCTTCTCCCAAATCGATGCCATACAAAACTAGGCTGTTAACAATGAAATATACTCTTTTTTGTCATGACTCTAGAAAAATATTAGGGCTTCATCCAGTGTATAAGCCTCTAACTTAATAAAGGAGTAACATTGCGCTTGGTACCAAACCCATCACATGTCTTGATGATAAAATGTATGTCATGATTGAGATGTGTATTACATCAGTGAAATGCTTATATGGCCAATAGGTGGTGAAACACATAAAATTACCCATCATAATTTTTTGTTTCAAGGGTTCCAATGAGTAAATATTTTATTATATTTGTTGGTATCTTTTCTAATTTATTCAATTTTTTAAATTTATCATATTTTTTAGTTATTTAGTTTTGAATTTATTTTAGATTTTATTGGTTTAATTTATTTATTGTTGTTTTAACATTATTATATAATTATAGATCCTCTTCCTCTATTCCTTATTCAAGGTAGCAAAAGTGACAAATATTTCATTTTATTTTTGTATTAAGGTAATTCCACCTTTTACTAGTGTGTAATGTAGTGTAGATACATTAGGAATCCTGGGTTTCCCTTAGAAAGATCCAAAAAGGGCTAGAGGAACATCCAAGAAGCAAGTAAGGGCACAACATGTCTAACCAAAAAGCATCCAACAAGCACAAAACAAAAGAGACCCAATAAAAAGTGAGAAGGAAAAGACAACAATGAGACAAAAATAAGTGGTTGGACCAAAAAATAGCAATAAAGCTAAAAAAGAACCACAACCATCCTCAATACACAAGAGGACTCAACAGACCCAAGGTCTATTCTCATAAGAGAGATAAAGAAACATTGGGTTCCTTAGAAGACCCAAACCCAATAGAGGGCATAAATGGAACTAAAACTAAAATAGGGAGAATCCCAATGAACCTCAAACTTTATCGATCTCCAAGGACTATAATTCATTCTTTCCCTCCTTTCACAATTTTTTTAGGATACTCCTAAATAGAGAATCCTATTGGAATGAACCCATTATTTTATACCTTTGTTTTTTCTTAGCACTTTAGTCCACTCTTGGTCTTATTTCTTAGGGTAAAAGGCATCCCTGTTTCCCACAAGGGTATACAAGAGCAGGTCTAAATAATCACTTTCTATCATGTTTTTATTCACGCTTGAAGATGTGAGAAATGGGATTCCAATTATTTTTAAAGGAAAGACCTCTAAAATATTTTTGGTCTTTGTGTGATTTGAATCTAAAATAAGGGGAGGTAGAGTATCGATATTTATTTATCCCTCTTCTAATTTAGAGAGTGCACTATATTCAAATTCCTAGACACACATTGTCAGAAGCTTGAGTGAAGAGTTTTTCCATCAATTTGGCCACTCTTTTATTTTTTCAACTTTAATTTAGTCCATAGATACATGCCTGATTTCATAACAATATCTACACCTAAAAGTAAGTCCTTTATAGTGAATATATTAACTCCATGTATGACCTTCCATAATTAGGTCAATAGAGGCTAAAAGTTCCATTATAGTGTCGATGTTGACTAGCATTATTCCAAAAGTGGTATGAGAAAATAACTCTATAGTAGGGTTAGTCCAGATGAAGATACCAATGGAGTTCCAATAGATTAAAATCATGGTTCAGCCCATAAGAGAAAAGGGAGATGGGGCAAACTAATCCATATGGTCAAGAAGAGAAGGATTCATTAAGAGGGTTGAAGCTAGGATACCAAGGTTTAACTAACATGGTATTTTGCTTCCATCACCATTTATTACATATAATCATCTCTCTATATAAAGGAAGATTGAAAATAGAACTTTAAAAAAAGTATTTGAAGTTTATAGATCCACCTTACCTTTTAACAAGGGCTTCCACTCATTGGAAACCCATCCATTCAGGTCTTGAAGGTTTGGCTAGAAATTTTCAAATTGGCAAATAATTCCTCTACAAAGAAAGTAATCTTGATTTGCCAAAAAAGAGTTGAGAGATTCATTTTATAGCATGATGGAGGGAATAGAACTAACAGGTTTCAAAGGGCACATCTCATGCTAGGAAGAATGCAATTTAACTACATCATCAAAATATTTTGGCCCAGAGCCCTCAAAACCCTAGCCATCACTAGATCCATCCTTATTTGAAATTACCAATACAAAACAAATGAATGTTTTGAAGAGTGGTGACCTATAGCCACTACCATTATTATCATATTTGTTGGATTTTTTAAGTTTATACTATATCTATTTTTGATTTTATTATGTTTTTTTTTTTTTTTCAAAATAATTTATTGGGGTTTTAAATACATTGATTTTTAGAATTATTGTATAATTATAGATCCTCCTCTTCTATGGTAATTTGTTCACAATGTCATCCATCTCACGCACACCATTTTAAATGATAAGAGACCATCTCTACAAGATTTTAGCATTAGTTTCTTGCTATGTTGATAGGGGATATAGATTCTCTAAATGATCTTAGTGGTGATTGACCATCTCATCCATTACTATAAGAATACAATTATCACATGTTAGAGAGTGTCAAGGTGAGATTGTATGTCAATGATGACATAAAAATATTGAAATATTTTTAGGGAAAGAAAGTATTAATAAATATTGCATTTTTTATCTAATAAATTATTCTAATTTCTAATCTATTACAATTTATTAAAAATAAATTATTTCAATTTTTTCTTGTATGTTTTTAATGTTATAAAAAAATTATTTTTATGCAATCCAAAATGTTCCTAGTAAACAATTTCCATCTATAATTAAAATATCAACCAATTAAGCAAAAAACATGGTTGGTTGCTTGAATTCAAAAGATGTTTGGTTAGCATAATATGATGTGATAACTATTTAAAAAATTGTAGCATAAGTGTTTTAGAGGATAAAGTGACATATATGTGTATAATAAAATTGTTAATTTGAATAATGTTATTTATTTATAAGTTTATATTATTTTATGAAATTTTAATATGCAGAGGAAATAAGGGTAATATGTATGAAGAGAGAAGATCTCACCAACATCTGAACATTAATGTAGCTATGTGAAATTAGAATGTGAAAAGTGGCACCTACAAGATGTAGAGCGTACTTATAGTAATTAAAAAAACCTAAATGACGTAATGAAACATTTGATTTATTTATTTATCTTCATTAATTAATAACTTTATATGTTTTCTTTTTAAAATTATGGTTGAAAATATCCTTAAAAAAAAATGCCACCAAGCTAGAACGTGTTAGTGAAATTTGGTGACTCATCAATTGGGGCAATCGATGGTCGACCACAATTCTTACACATTTGTAGATTTATTTAAATAATTAGTCTGTATCTTTTAATTCATACATAATTAATTTTAATAATATATTATTTTTCTAGGATAAAATATATGACTTTAAGGCCATTAAGTAAGTTTAGGAGAAATCCCTCGGATGGAACACCGAAGCATTGAATGAGTTGGACCGCATTCTAAGGAAAAAAATTGATAATATAAAATCATTATTTTTATTTGGTAGTAATTAATTTCTTTATTAAAATTACATAAATAACGGAATTTTTAATAAATATTAAATATTTTTTATCACAAGTGAATATATTGTCAATTTTAGTAGATGTTCGTAGTTGTAGATAAGATGATTGTGATGATGATACCAAAGTTTTAGATAAGATGATTGTGATGATTATACCGAATACATCTAATAGCACCTATCATTTCATGGAGTGGGGTGCAGTCCAAATAGTATTTATAATGAGCATATAGATGATGAGAATAACAAATACTAACTATTAATTACTCATGATTATAATTTTAATATAATTTATTGTTTCATTTGATGTTATTCTATTTTATATGATAAATTATTTATTTTTCATCTTCAAAATTATATTCTCAACATAATATTAAGTTACATATAATATTAATTTTTGTGTAGAATTGTTATATAATAATTTAAAACGCACACATCCACACACTCACAATACACACACACATAACCAACCACTACCCCTTCCCTCCCGTCATCCCACTCCCTACACACATACAAAAATGTGTGTGTGTGTGTGTGTGTGTGTGTATGTATGTGTGTGTTTATATATATATATATATAATTTAAAGTTTTTTTTGGTTATGATAAATAGTTAGTTTTGATGTGTCCCCACATCCAAAAATAAATAAATAATGATAAATAAATAATGATAAGCATGATATTAAAACTTGAATAAAACATAAAATTGATCAACATCTAATTATACCATGTGGAAACACTAGACGATCAACTAAAAATCAGCATATCAACCTACACCCACCAGTAAAGAGACTCATAACAATCGACAAATCTGCAACGCTATTTTTTTTGAGTGGGGGATCATGTTATTTGTATCATAGGTATTTTTATGAATTCCCTTTTTTAATTATTCAATAAAGTCTAATCATTCCTTTTATACTAAAGTTAATTAAGGAATGAAAAAGATAAATACTTTAATCGAATCAATGGCGCGTTATCTTCCACTAAAATTAGTATCTGCTTTACATTTATTTACTGTAATATTGGGTTTCAGCAAGGATTTTTCCACATTATGATTCATCACATTGGTATTTTTAGTCACAATATCCTTAGGATCCTATCGTACTGCAAGATATTTTTGATCTAAAATGGTGCTTATGAATACAAATATAAAGGTTTATTCTCGGGAGTAACAATTTCTTTTATTGCAAGTATTTCAAGAAGTGCCTCCTTCCAAAAAGATGTCTTCCCATTTATCTTTTATTTTCTTGAAGTTGTTTCCAAGTGACCTGTTTCAGAACATCTAAAGTATCGAAAAGGTAATGCATGAAAATTTAAATATTATGTCCAAATTTGTTCCTTTACTTTCATATCAATATTTCTTTTTGGAAGTTATATATAAATATCAATTATAACAAGGATTCGAGCAAAGTTATTGTGAAAATAAATAAATTATGGAAGAATTTGCCAGCAAATACTCACCCAAGGTATTGTGAATAGTTTTGAGTCAGGGTTCGACCGATAACATACAAGGGAGATGATGAAATTTCACTCAAATAAGTCAGTATTTTAATGACTCGGTGAGGGGATTGAAGGATGAATACTAAGGTTTAATCATAATAATGTTTAGATCATATTCCTAGGCTCAACACTCATCTATTTGTTTTCTAAAATGTCAAACACCACAAAAAACTTTTGGTATACGGATAGATTTCCAACTTGCCTTGCATAATGGGGAGTTAAAACTCAGAGATCCAAGCATGAAGATCTGTGAGATTTGACGATTTTTTTTTTAATTTTAATTTTCGTTTTTTTTTTTTTTTTTTAATATTTAAAAATATGTTATTTTCATTCAAATTATAATTTTATATATTTTAAATTTATAATTTTATTATTTTATTTTACATAATTTTATTTTGTATGGGTTGGATTTAAAAATAAATATAATATAATATTTAAATTATTTATTTATATAGTTAGATAGTATGGATAAGGTTTAATACTGGATAAGAATAAAATAAATAAATAAATAAAATTTTACATGCACAAAATTGAAGGGTCCTACAATGATTTGGTGAGATCAATTGAAGAAACATAGACAAATAAATGGTAAAGAAAAGATCAAGATTTGGAGAAAGATGAGAAGAAATTGAGAAAGAAATTTCATCCTATATATTATACACAAAGCCTTTATATAATACTTTATAACTAAAGGAACAAAAATAATAGTGTACAATAGTATATATATATATATATATATATATATATATATATATATATATATATATATATATATATATGAGTTTTGCAAGTTATTCATACAAGTGGAATATGACAAAATAAATAATAGATGGATGCAAGGTATATAAATGGTTTAAAGTTTGACATTCAAAATCAATTGAGAATGCATAGAATAAATAACAAGGAATAGGATTACCAATTAAAATTGAAGTAAGTATAAAAATAAAATCGATAGGATTTTAGGAGATAAATTAGACCATAAGGGGGAAAATCATCTCTAGTAAGGGGACGAGATGGGTTTAATCCCATTAGAGGATAATCATCATGTGGGATAAAAGATCAATATTATAATAGTCAAGGGTTTGAAAATAAATAAAGAGGATGAATATTTAAAAGAGGTAGAGGTTATGTTGGCATTAGAGGATGGAAGGGTCCACATAGACCTTATTTTTGGTTACAAATGTTGAGCACAAGGGAATACATAATTTGAGTGTCTACACTATCAAGAAAAATAAAAGAGGTAATTAGATAAAAAAAGAGTGAATATGGTTGAGGCTAAGATAAAATAATAGAATAGAATGTTTTTTTTAGACATAGTATAATATTTCATGATGAGGAGAACAATGATAGCTCCAAGGAATGAAAAGGTAAAATATAAATAAGGCAGTGATTCATGGATACATAATATTTTTTGAACAAGGTGTAATTTAGAATGTTTATAACCTAAAAGGAAAATTTTACATATTATTAAATTGATTTTAGAATCATTTTTACCTAATCAATAGACTTATAAGATGATTCTAAGAGAGCATGCATAGTTGAATAAACATGTTTCTGAATTGGTGAGAAAGGGTGTATTGAAGGAGAGTAATAATCCAAGTATAACCCCAAAATTAATAACTATAAATAAATATGGAACATGGAGTATGTTTTTGAATGAAATAGAAATCAATAAAATCACCTTAAAATACAAATTTACCATACCTCACCTACATGATATTATGGATGTGATTGTATGAACTAAATATTTTACTAATATTGATCCACATAGTGGTTATTATTATATTTGGATTCATGATGAAGTTGAAAGGGAAAAAACATTCAAAACTAGGGGCGATTTATAAGACTGGATGGTTATTGCATTCATATTTTCCAATGCACCGAACATATTTATGAGGATTATGAACATAATTCTATTAGATTACATTGTGGTTAGATTAACCTTTATTTTTGGTTAATAATTTTATGTTATGTGATTTAGGTGTGTGTAGGTTTTGTATTTATGTGGATTTGAAATTCACATAAATCCATATTTTTTATGGTGTTACACCTCTTTTATCTATTATTGAAGAAATATTAGAGTTACATATCACATGTAACTCCTCCCACACTACTCACATACTTCCCCCTCATCTGATGGAAATTAGGGACATTTGGTACACACTAAGAAGGTGGTGTAAGGTCATGATGGGATTCTTTGTAACTCCATCTTACTTCTTCATTCTATTTAAGGATATACATCCTCGCCTCTTCCAAACTTTAAGTGAACTGATATTATCTATTATTTGAGGTAACTATTTTATAATATGCACTCATTATTTTATGTTTTCAACGATTAATTTAATGATTTTGGAATAATTTGAATCATGGGGCCCCAAAAATTTCTCATTTAATGTTGAAAATTGATTGTGTGTAGGAATTTTGGTGAAAATACTTGTTATAATTGACATTTTTTTAGCAAGGGCTTACAGCGTTGAAAATGTATTTTAGTGTCTTTTCATTATCTCTCTTAATACCATACACTAAATATTATAAGAAAGAATAGCACATTTTCATTCTAACGTGAGTTGTAGGTTGCTACAAAGGAGGTATTAAGTTGGTTATGGTTTTACTCCAGCTGATTTTATCTTCTGTGCATAAATAATCTTCCTATTTTCTTATTTAGTATCATTCATTTCAACCATAACCTTTTAATAAATAATCTCTTTTTATTTTTAAGTCTACATCTACTTTTGCATAGTAATTTTTAGCTCATGTTCAGTGGTATTATATTCCTTCCTTGGCACTCTTTACTTTCTCATATTTTTTGATAGCTTATCTAGTCATTTTATATATTATTCTACACGTTATCCAATGGTTTTTATTTTTCATTTTGATTTTTCCCAAACTAGTTATGTAAGGTAGTTTTCTATTGGATTTATCTATACACCTATATTTCATTTACTCATTTGTTGGTTGTATTATGATGCATTCCTTCTATTTATTTGATATTTTATTGACATTAATTCGTTATGATTTTATTCTCTATGTTTTTAGGTGTCCCCTTGCTCCAAAATTACTGGTACTCTATTTTGATATATTTTTTATTTTACATTTTCATTTCATTTTATTTTCCTCATTGGTCTTAGTTTTCAAATTCTATGTATTACTAGTTTAACCATAATGTCACATCCTTCAGCTTGGCTTTATATTCACAAACATATAATAATTTATTTACTTTTATTGGTCATTTTCCATTGCATCCTCCTTATAATTTTCAAGGATTACTTGAATTTACGTGTTTAATTTCCACTCCATGTTTCATATTTTTGAATTAATTATTCATTTTGTTTATAACGTCCTCTTTGCATAGTTTAACAAATTCATTTTTTTGTAAAAAGACATCATGACAATTGGTGTAAAGAGTCACAATTGTATGATCTTAATCGTGTTTTTTAATGTGGAATATTTTATATTTATATTAAAAAATAATAACTATAAAAAATCAAGAATATTTTCCATGTTTTGGACTATATTAAAAGACTTAAACATAATTGTTTTAAAGAAAGACACTTTCACACAATTTTTTCTTAAACTAAAGAATTATTTGATTTATATTTCTTATTATTTAAAAATATTAAAAACATTAAGCATACTACTTATCATTCTTTCAAATAAAAATATATTTAAACTTTTTCATTAAATCTTCCCTAATTTCATATGCAATTATTTTCCAAGGAGAGTTATTTTTTTACATTGTTATTGAAACCTCTAAATTACATTTTAAAATTTTTATTTGTTGAAGTGAAAATAGTTTTCATGTTTTGATTAAGATAAACCCACATTTAATGATTGTTGTGGGTACCAAACCTGAACACATTAGGAGGTCCAGGCCTCCCCTAATTGGAAACAACTATCTAGGATTACAAAAAGGACCTTACTAAGAGAAACAATAGGGGGACTGGGTCTCCTCCTAGCCAAATACAATTGAATAGGAATACAAAGATAAACTAACCAAAATTAGAAGTAATATATTTTAAACGCATCAGGAACCATTAGAAAAAGAGCCAATATTGCATTTGATTAGTGTGATAACCAACCAATTTTGGTTGGACCCAAAATTAAACTAGGCTAAAATGAGGCCCAAGTCTACGAAACCATTAAGGTCCCCAAAGGACTAGTGAATAAATTTCATCTAGATCAATAACTAGCCTAGACATAGAAGGAGATCTAATAACTACCCTGGAATTAAAAAGCATGAGGCCCAGGTATCTAAAGCAACCAATAACCATCGTGTTTAACTGGTGTGGCACCTAATCAATTTTAAATAGATCAATAACTATCCTAGATAGAATAAGACAAATGACCAAGTCTCAAAGGGCCCAAAAGGACCAACAATGTTTCAATAACCCAGTGGTCCATTTTGACTAGATTAAGGGATATCCTAGACACAAATGGAGGTCCACATATCTAGAGACAACAACTAAAGAAAAATTCTTTCTAGGTCCCCAACGGAGTTTGATTCTAATAAATAACTATAAGAAACAAAGCAAGAGGACCCTACTAATCATGGGGGATCTAAAATAGGTCCTCAAATTAGAATAAACTATAATTTTATTATTTTTGAACCTAGTTTGAGCACAGATGGAAGCGCTCTAGGGGGGCCAACATTCAAAATTTTTAATAGGATCTAGTTTTAGCTAGACCAAAAACTATCTTGGGATAAAGAAGAAAGAGGTCCAAGACTGAAATAAAATATCCATTTGTTTGGAATCCTATAACCATTAAAATGATAACCAATACAAGGACCATCCTAAGATAGTTAATAAGGAGGCCTAGGTCTCCAGAAAATATTTCCAAAAGTTAAAACTTAAACCAACCAATATACCCAAATTAGTAAGTTTGAAAAACTTACCCAGGTCTACAGATTATAAACTAAAAGATGAATTACTAAAATGGTTATATGTCTACCTTCCCCTTGGATATGAGTATTTATTTTTCCTCATGAGAGTTTTAATTAGTCTACCATGCATGATTAGATTAGTAACCTCCAAGAGAGGCCCAAAACATTATAATTCCATAAGAGGGGAGATCCCATGTTCATACCCAAAAAATCAAAGTTTTTTAAAGGAGTCAATATCATAGTGGGGGGGGGGGGGGGGCGGGGGGGTGTACATCTAAGTAGTAAACATCCCATCAATGTGATTGGTCCTCATGGCTAGAAGAAACAATATGCAATCTTGACTAGAATCACATTCTTCCTAAAAATATAGATCTTTGAAATGAATTTTTATAAAATCTATTGGCATGAGGTTGTGAAAACCCTTCTCACAATTGTACTTCAAAAAATGAAACACTTACATTTCCTAAACTAGAAAAATGAGCAAATCATAGGAATACAAATTAGATGATGAGAGATTTACGATTCCAAGTAATGGTCCTCAATAATGACCATTTGACAAATCAAAATTAAGGCTTCTTCCATGCTTGAGGTAAGGCATGAGTTGGCCATTATTCTAGAATTTTTCCAAAGCCCATGTGGTTGCATTAGATCTAATAGAGAATGGTGGAGTCAGAAGGCCTTCTATCCACTTTAGGACATAAACTAAATAATAACTCTTCCCTTCACAAACAAAGGTAAAGACATCCAAATAGTGCTATGGACAAAATTTTGCTTTTGTTAAATTTCTTGAATGATTGGTGTAAGCTTGAAGACCATAGAAAGAGGTAGTAAAATAGGGAATATGAAAGCACCCACATGGTAGGGGATTCTCAGAGTCCAACTCTACCAATAGGACTAGATTAATAGAATCATTTCCATCTCTTGAACCCCCAAAAAAGTTAGTCTATAGATATAGTTGGAGCAACCATCATATCATTCATTACTCTTCCTAGATATTTATTGATCACCATCTTTGCTACCTTCATCTTCTTCACCAGGGGATTCTCACCCATTTCCCAATTTGAAATTTTAACATTTCCTCTCCTCCGCTCCATGTCTCCAACTAGTAATAGTGGAAATATTTTAAATTAAAAGTACACTTACCAATTTAAACCTTTACAAATCCCCACTTTTTTTGGTTAATTTTTTTTGACTACATACTACCTAATTAATTCTTTCATGAAACACACTATATCCTTGGTTTTGGCATTATTGTCACTCTCATTTTCATTTCTTAAAATTATTAGTGATTTTTTTTTTTTTTTTTTTTTTTTTTTTGTATTTTATGATTTTCGTAGTACTGTAAAATTTTATGGTATAATGACTCAATGTTTTCCCAAATTTAAACTCACCTCGATAAATTACCATTTTTAGAAATCAGACATGAAATACATTTTCACCTTTAAAAATGTAGTGCACATCATAGAAGGTGAGGAAACAAAGCTTAATGAAAATCCTCTGCTAAAGTTGAATAAAAATGACAAGACAAAAATAAATAGGCCTTAGATTTTGTTGGAATGGTATGATCCAAGAATTTAATGTGCACATTTACATCTGTTCTATTGCATCTAATGCTTGGTTTAAATTTACATTTATTTATTATGTTGTGAATGGATACATAAAAATTCAAGTTCAGGATCAACACTCAGATTTAAAGTATAAATATTTTAAAATAATTTATTATTATTATTATTATTATTATAATAGTAATAATAATAATAATAATAATAATAATAATAATAATAATAACAACAATAATAATAATAATAACAACAATAATAATAATAATAACAACAATAATAATAATAATAATAATAATAATAATAATAATAATAATAATAATAATAATAATAATAATAATAATAATAATAATAATAATAATAATAATAATAGTTCATTCTTTGCATTCTCAATTAATTGGTTTAGGTTTTAAACTTTTAGACTTAAATCTAAATTACATTGTATTGAAAAATACTTTCCTTGACATTTTTAGTAATTCATTACAAATTTTCATTCAAAACTTGTTAGTCCTATAATAGTTGTTTAGTTTATGTTTGATTTATTTTTTACATTGCTACATCAATATAAAAAAAAATTGCTTTCAATTGGTATTATTAAGGAAATGAACATGCATTTATATCTAAACATAAACAGATTAATGATGAAGATCATGCTAAGTCTAAAAAAAAAATGGAAAATAAGAACAAAATCCTAACTCAAAACCTAAGAAAATTTAGAATGAAAATATTGTGATTAAGACGCTTGTGATGGACATAATTTCTTTCACAAGAAAGGAAAATTAAAAATGTTAAGATTGAATTCATTTTTGATGCTAGTATTAGTAAAAATATCAAATGTCTAATACTAGGACCACTTTTACTTGTCATTTTCATAATTATCATCCTATTAAATGGATTTTTTATTATGATGCTACTCAACATATGACATCTAATGTTTATTTATTTACTTACATGTAACTATATCATTCTAATAATCATTTAAGTCTTGAAAACCATACTTCTTCCAATGTTAAATCTATAAGAACTCTTAAAATATCTAATGGTCAATTATATGATGTCTAGCTTGTTCTTGATTTAAAGTTAAATTTGATTTATATTTATAAACTATGTAAGCAGTACTATAAAGTAAAATTCTTTGAAAAATACTTGTTATGTTAAATCAACCAAGAAATATTTTAGATTTATTTCTAACTCCTTTTTAGATAATGACAACTTGTTTATGTTTACTAAATTATCGTATTGCTATTATACACGTGATTTGATTACTTCTATTTATGGTATCTTATGGGATGAAATATTAGGACATATTATTTACCAAATCATTAAACTTTTGTATAAAATCAATAAGGTGCATAGTTATCTTGAAATTCCTCCAACAAAGTTTATTCATAGTGGATGTATAGTTGTTAAATTACATAGATAATATTTTCCTAAATATAAATATTATTTTGAAACTGAAAACTCCATTTAATTCATATTGATATTTTACATTAATGGAAAATCTTCCTGTTAATGATGTAAAATATGCTTTCAATTTTATTAATTATTATACTGTGTGAGTACTGATTTCTTTCTTTAAAACTAAAGATCAAGTTTTGCATCATTTCATGCCTTTATTGAAAACCAATCTAGTTGTTATTTATGTATCTTAAGAATTAATAATGGTATTGAATATGTTAATTTTTTTTTTGGCATTTTATTAAAAATGTGGTATTAAACATGAAATTACTATTTATTACATGGCTAAGCAACATGGTGTTGTTGAACATAAACATAGGATTATCACTGAGATGGGTAGGAGTACATTGCATGCTAAAAATATGCATTAAAGAACTTTTGGCTAAATTTATGAATCATGTTGTTCATCTCATTAATAAGACTCCTACTAAATTTATCTTAAACATTACTCCTAAGAAAGATTGGAGTAGTAAAAAATCTAATTTTTATTATTTGTGTGTTTTTGGTTGTGATGCATTTGTTCATATTCCTAAACACAAATCTAAGATGATAGATTCAAAATAAAAATATATATTATATTTGTTGGTTATGGTGAAAAAAATAATGATTATATAGTTTTTAATCCTCAAACTAAAAAATAGATTAAAAGAGATGTTAGAATAGCTGAATATGGTGTGAATATTATGCTATTACATTGGATTATCTATATAAATATTTTTTGTTCTTTTCATTTTGATTGAAGTAAGGATAAAATTGATGTTAAAAATAGTGATGTTGTTCCACCTAGAGTTCCCACTTCATAGTCTAGTATTTTTAGACATAAACCTGTGTCCAAGTGGGCAAAGGAAACTACATAATCAGCTGGTATTGATATAGATCTTAATTATACTCATAAAACTAAGGAATATTTTTACAACTATGCTTTAATTTTTAAATTTATGAACAATAAAGAACCTCAAAGACTTAAAGAATCCCAAAATCATCCTAATTTGGAAAACATAATGAATTGTGAATAGAACTCTTTGATCTCTAATCACACTTGAGACTTAGCCCATCTCCCTAAAGGTGAAAATTTATTTAGTTGTAAATGGTTATTCAAAACTAACTTCAATTCTAATGATAATGTACAAAAATATAAATATAGATTTGTTTCTAGTGTTTTTTTCTTAAATTGAAGGAATTGTTTATAATGAAACTTTGGTTTCCATAGCTAAGATGAACAAGATTAATTTGTATTAGATCTTGTTTCTCATATGCATTGGCATGTTTATCAAATTGATGTTAAGAGTGTAGTTTTGATTGGTTATTTACATGATTAAATTTATTTGTTTCAATATTTTGGTTTTATTAACAAAGGTAATGAAGATTTGTTTTTCAAATTAAACAAAATAATTTATGTTTTTAAACAATCACCTATATAATGGCAGTCAAAAATATACTAATTTATTTTTATAATGTAAGGCTTTAGTCATAGCTCCAACAATCCTAATCTCTTTATCTAAAACATTCCTAATGGCCTAATATTAATAGTTTTACATGTTGGTGAATTGATCATTACTGATAGTAATAATTCATTAGATTATTTCACAAAAGTACTTTAAATAATACCTTTGAAATGACAAATTTAGGTCTTTAACATTTGTTTTTAGGCATTCAAGTTTGGAAATAAAAAGATAAAATTTTCATATCTTAATCCAACTATGCATATAAATTACTAGTTAGGATTAATATGTTGTATTGAAAACCAATTTCAACCCATTGTGAAATTGATAAAAATTTCATTAATGACATGGAAATTAAAACTATTGATCATTATTTATGTTAGAGTGTGTGGAGCTAAAAGCTTCACCAAGGAGCATTCATTATCAGGTTTGGGTCTACATAGACACCGGCGTCGGTCAGGAGCGATCGACGTCGGTCACAGGCAGTTGCAGAGACGCCGACATCGGTAGAGGGTCAGCCGACGACGGTCACAGACAAGCAGCAGGAACTAACGTCGGTTACCTGCGTGTCCAGAAAGCTATGTTCGTGGACAGAAGCGAGTGTTTGCATGATAAGTTTGAGTTGAAGTCTCAAGCTCGCATCTCTATTATTGGCAATACTATTTTTAGAGCCCTTGTTCAAGTGGCTTAACTGCTTGTTGGATGTACATGCTCAAGTCTCCTAATTCTATATGTAGAATTAGATCTTCCTAGCTTATTTGTAGTTTTGTAGTGGATTATTGTAGTTGGGTGAATTATTGTAATTCATTGTGTGAGAAGAACAGTACAGAATTGAATCAATCCAAGCTTGTTGGAGTTGATTGTTCTTGAGAGAGAGAGCTCTTAAGGAATAGAGATCTAGTGAGAGATCTATACATCTAGGAGAGGTGTGGAAGAAAGAAGCTTTCTTCAATTGTATTCCTTTTGTAAAGAGTTTGTTAATACAAGTTTTCAGGGTGTTTTCTTATATATCTTGTTCTTGCTATTATCATTCTAATTACTTGTCAATCTGGTTTAATTTTGCATTTATTGCTGTCACAATTGTAATCTATTGTTGGATTGATCCCCCAACAAGTGGTATCAGAGCCTTGGTTACAGGCTCAGAGCTTGGTAATTGGTATCAAAGTTTAGGTTCACTAATAGGTGGTTCAGATCTGTGTAGTGTGTATTGATTACAGGTTCTCACAAGAGTTTTTGCAGGGATTTCTGTTTGAGTGGGAGAAGCAATGACAGATGAAAGTAAATTGAGAATGGAAAAGTTCAATGGCAAAAATTACCAACATTGGAGAATGCAGATAGAGGACTATCTGTATTAGAAAGATCTCTACTTACCGTTAGGTGGTGTTGCAAAGAAGCCCAAAGACATGGAGGATGAAGAATGGGAAGTTCTTGACAGAAAGGCTCTAGGGTCTATAAGACTGAGTTTAGCATCCACTGTGATATCTAATTTATCACAGGCAAAGTCTACGGTAGAGTTGATGACTACGTTAGCAAATTTTTATGAAAAACCCTCAGCTTCTAATAAGGTATATCTTATGAAGCAGTTATTTAATTTGCATATGAATGAATGTGGATCTGTTTCTACTCATCTGAATGATTTCAATGGAATTGTGAATCAATTAAGTTCAGTGAATATAGTGTTTGATGATGAGATAAAAGCTCTTTTGATATTATGTTCTTTGCCTGAAAGCTGGCATGGCTTAGTAATGGCAATAAGTAATACTGCATCTGCATCAAATATTTTGAAAGTAGAGGATGTTGTTAGTGTTATCTTGAATGAGGAAATACGCAGGAAAAGCACAGAAGAGGCATCCAGGAACGCTTTAAGTTTTGAGAGCAATGGAAGGCAGAAAGAGAAGAGCAAGAAAGGCAGATCAAGATCCAAGTCAAAGGGGAAAGGCAGATCTAAATCCAGAAATGGCAGAAAGCCACAATGCTGGAATTGTGAAAAGATCGGGCACATAAGCAGAGATTGTTGGTCAAAGCCTAAGGAGGACAATTAGCACAAAGGAAAGGAAGAAGCCAAGATTGCAGGTATTGCACAAGATGCTTTAATTTTCTCTCTGCATAATAATATAGAATCTTGGGTATTAGATTCTGGTGCATCTTTTCATGCTACTCCTAACAGGGAATATTTCAGTGACTATATCCATGGAGATTTTGGAATAGTGTATCTAGGGGATGATGAGCCCTGTAAAATAATTGGCAAAGGTAAAGTGTAACTGAAGATGCAGAATAGCAACACATGGGTGTTGAGAGATGTGATGCATGTTCCTAGCTTGAAGAGAAATTTGATTTCTATAAGAAAGTTAGGGGATGAGGGTTGTATAGTAACTCTCACAACAGAATCTTGGAAGGTGACCAAGGGTGCACTTGTTATGGCCAGAGGTAAGAGAGAAGGTACTCTCTATTTGTGTAATTGTGTTACTAACAAATCTCTTTCTATATTAGCTATTTCAGATGTGGAGGTTAAATTGTGGCACTCAAGGCTTGGCCACATGAGTGAGAAGGGGATGTCAATTCTTAAGTCCAAAGGTATGCTTTCAGATTTAAAAGGCATAGATCTAGAGTTTTGTGAGCACTGTGTATTTGGAAAATAGAAAAGGATTAGTTTTCTCAAGACTGGGTCTACTAAGAAGAGGCATAAGTTGGAGCTTGTTCACACAGACGTGTGGGGACCAGCTCAGGTTACTTCCATTGGAGGATCACAGTACTATGTATCTTTCATAGATGATGCTACAAGGAAGGTATGGATTTACTGTATTAGAAAGAAATATAATGTATTTGAGACTTTTAAAGTTTGGAAAGCCATGGTTGAGAATGAAACAGGTAAAATATTAAAGTGCCTAAGATCAGACAATGGTGGTGAGTTTTGCAGTCATAAGTTCAGAGATTATTGTTACATGCATGGAATCCATAGGCAAAAGATGGTTCCAAGGACACCTCAGCAGAATGGTATTGCTAAAAGGATGAACAGGACAATAATGGAGCATGCAAGATGTATGAGATTGCATGCCGATTTGCCCTTACAGTTTTGGGCACAAGCTGTTGACACTGCAGTATACCTGATTAATAGAGGACCCTCTACAGCTCTGGATGGTGGTATTCCAGAAGAGGCATGGACAGGTAAAAAGGTTGATCTCTCATATCTCAAAATTTTTGGTTGTGAAGCCTTTGTGCATATAGATAAGGAAAATAGAAAGAAGCTTGATGTTAAGTCTATGAGATGCACGTTTATTGGCTATGGCTCAGATGATTTTGGTTACAGATTGTGGAATCTAGAAACTAACAAGGTAATTAGGAGCCGTGATGTTGTTTTCAATGAAAGAGTGATGTATTGTGATCAGCTAAGGAAGTTGAATCAGTCTGAGTAGAGCAATGGTGAATTGGATGAGGTGAAAGTCCAAGATGAGCTCACGGGAAAAAGAAATAATCACTTGCAGGAAAACACAGAGACCGATGTCGGCAGGTTAGGAACCAGCGTCGATAGGACAGAAATCGACGTCGGCCATACAGAGACCGACGTCAGCCATACAGGTACCGAGGTCGGTCAGGCAGAACTGACATCGACCAGTAACAGGTCTGCAGGTGACCGAGGTCAGTCACTATTAGAGAATTTGGGTGGACAACGTGTTGTGGATGAGTCTCAGACACCCATCAGGAGGTCAGAAAGGGCGAGTAGGCCTCCAATTAGATATTCTCCTTCTTTATTTTATCTATTGCTAACTAATGGTGGAGAACTAGAGAGTTTTGAAGAAGCAATACAGGTGGAGTCCAAGAGTGAGTGGGAGCGTGGCATGGTTGAGGAGTTGGAGTCCTTAAGAGAACCAAACATGGGATTTGGTTGAATTGCCAGCTGGTAAGAGAACACTCAAGAACAGATGGACCTACAGGTTGAAAGAAGCCGAGAATGGCCAGATGAGATACAAGGCCAGATTAGTGGTAAAAGGATTTGCACAAAAGCCAGGTATCGACTTTGGTGAGATTTTTTCCCCTATTGTTAAAATGACTTCAATAACGGTTGTATTTTCTTTGGTTGCTTTTGAGGATTTGCATCTTGAGCAGCTAGATGTTAAGACAACGTTTCTTCATGGAGATCTGGATGAGGAAATTTATATGGAACAGCCAGAAGGATTCGAGGTCAAGGGTAAGGAGAAGTTTGTGTGCAAGTTGAAGAAAAGCTTGTATGGCCTCAAGCAAGCTCCTAGGCAATGGTACTTAATATTTGATAGGTATATGACTGAGCATGGCTACAGTAGGTGTCAATCAGACCATTGTGTGTATTTCAAGAGATTTGATAATGGTAGATATATTATTCTATTATTGTATGTAGATGACATGCTGGTTGCAGGGTCACACATGCAGGATATCTCTGAGCTTAAGGTGAAATTAGCTCAAACGTTTGCTATGAAGGATATCTCTGAGCTTAAGGTGAAATTAGCTCAAACGTTTGCTATGAAGGATTTGGGAGCAGCAAAGAAAATCCTTGGCATGAACATTAAGAGAGAGGAAAAATTACAGGTTGATATTGTCTCAAGAAGATTATGTGGACAAGGTGTTGAAACGGTTCAATATGCAGGATGCTAAACCGGTAAGCACACCTTTGGCTGGACATTTTAAGTTGAGTAAAGAACAATATCCTAATTCATATGATGAGGTAGAGTACATGAGTAAGGTTCCATATTCTTCTGCAGTAGGGAGTTTGATGTATGCAATGGTGTGTACTAGACCGGATATTGCCCAAGTAGTGGGAGTTGTAAGTAAGTATATGGCCAATCCAGGTAAGGAACATTGGAAAGTAGTTCAGTGGATCCTTAGATATCTGAGAGGAACCAACAGTAGGCACTTGTGCTATGGAGGTTCAGATACTTCTCTACATGGTTATGTAGATTCAGATATGGCAGGTGGTTTGGATGGCAGGAGGAGCACTACAGGTTATGTTTTCACTGTAGGTGGAACGGCGGTTAGCTAGATATCTAAGTTGTAGAAGGTTGTTGCCTTGTCAACTACAGAAGAAGAGTATATTGCAGCCACAAAAGCTAGCAAGGAGATGATATGGATGACATGGTTCATGGATGAGCTTGGTAGGGAGCATGAGAGTTGCAGATTGTATAGTGACAGTCAGAGTGCAATCCATTTGGCTAAGAATTCAGCCTTTCATTCAAGAACAAAGCACATACAGCTAAGGTATCACTTCATATGACAGGTATTGGAAGATAGTGAGTTGAAGCTGGAAAAGATCCATACAGATAAGAATCCTACTGATATGTTAACCAAGCCAGTTACAAAGGAGAAGTTGAATCTTCATTCAACTTCTATTGGTCTTCATGATTGAGTTGAAGATGGAGGAGCTAGAAGATGTTGCTGTACAAGTACTAGTGCAGCTGTTTATCTCCAAGTGGGAGATTGTTAGGGTGTGTGGAGCTAAAAGCTTCACCAAGGAACATTCATTATCAGGTTCGGGTCTACACAGACACCGGTGTCGGTCAGGAGCGACCGACGTCAGTCATAGGTAGTTACAGAGATGCCGACGTCGATAGAGGGTCGGCCAATGGCGGTCACAGACAAGCAGCAGGAACCGACGTCAGTTAGCTGCGTGTTCAAAAAGCTATTTTTGTGGACAGAAGCGAGTGTTTGCATGATAAGTTTGAGTTGAAGTCTCAAGCTCGTGTCTCTATTATTGGCAATACTATTTTTAGAGCACTTGTTTAAGTGGCTTAACTGCTTGTTGGATGTACATGCTCATGTCTCCTAATTCTATATGTAGAATTAGATCTTCCTAGCTTATTTGTAGTTTTGTAGTGGATTATTGTAGTTGGGTGAATTATTGTAATTCATTGTGTGAGAAGAACAGTACAGAATTGAATCAATCCAAGCTTGTTGGAGTTGATTGTTCTTGAGAGAGAGAGCTCTTAAGGAATAGAGATCTAGTGAGAGATCTATACATCTAGGAGAGGTGTGGAAGAAAGAAGCTTTCTTCAATTGTATTCCTTTTGTAAAGAGTTTGTTAATACAAGTTTTTAGGGTGTTTTCTTGTATCTCTTGTTCTTGCTATTATCATTCTAATTACTTGTCAATCTGGTTTAATTTTGCATTTATTGCTGTCACAATTGTAATCTATTGTTGGATTGATCCCCCAACAATTTATCTAGGAAATTAGTTAGAAGTTTGAATTATCTTAGTCACCATTGTACTTGCATTGAATTTTATGTTGGATTAGTTTCTCATTTTATGCCAAAACCTCAAAATACTCATTTGAAAGGTTACAAAATTATTTTTCATTATATTAAAGATAAAATTACTCTTAAAATCAAGTATACCTTGAATACCACTTTTTATTTATCATTTAATTCAAATTATGATTGGGCTGGTGATCTAAATGATCATCGATCCTTAAGAGGATTATTTTTTCTTATTAATATCTAGCACAATTTCAGATAATAATAATAAACAAATAAATCTATCATTTTAATTCACTAAAGCTAATTATAAAGCATATAACCATGATTCTAAAGAAGCCACTTGGATTGTAAGACTCCATATGGATTTGGGCCACACTCAAACTTATACCACTCTAATTTTTGGTAATAATAAAACTTCCATTACCTTAACAAATAATTTAGTTTTTGATGCAAGTTTCAAGCACATCAATATTATATTAGTTTCATTATGAACATAATGAAGACAATAACATTCTTATTTATTTCTATCCTACCCAAGATCAAGTGGCTAAAATTTTCACTAAGCCATTATGTAAAGAAAAAGTTGTTTTATATTGTAAAATGTTTTGATAAAAGGAATTTATCCTGAATAGGAAGTGTTGAATAAATTTTCCTATCTTTATTTTTTATTTGTGAACACCAAATAATTTTTAAGAGGGAGTGTCAGGATTCCCTTTTAAACTAGGTTAATATTTATATCATATGTCATTTAGGTGTAGTGTAGGGTTTGTCTTTATGTCAATTTTAATTTGTATAAATTCATATTTTATGATGTGTCACACATATTTTTTCCATTATAAATTTGACTATGAAGTTACATGTCACATGTAACTCATCCCACACTTATCACACACTTACCCCTCACCTTATGGGGATTAGGAAAATTTGGATCACAATAATATAAGGTAGTGTAATGTCATGATGGTATTATTTGTACCTCCTTACTTCCTCACTCAATTTAAAGTGCTCACTGCTCCTATTTTATAAACTTTAATTTCATTATTATTTTTTATTCTATTAAGTTTGTATTTGGAGAATATTGATATGTAATCCTTCTTAGATTAAGTGGGGTATTTTTTCCATTGATTTAGTTTTCCCAATCAAAACTTGTGACTCAAATTTATGGTTTGTCTTAGTTGAGGTAATATTTTTTCCTTTATGCATTCATTATTTTATGATTTCAACATTTATTTTAAAAATATTGACATAATTTTAGTAGGATTAAATATGAAAACTTAAAAAATTTTAGAATGATATTATAATTGTTAAGAAAGGATAATCTCTATATAAATCTAAAGAAGTCAAAATTAATGTAGATAAGTATCATATTATTTTTATTTTTATTTTCATAAAATTATGTACCAATGGATGAATAAAATGTAAAGGTAATTCTTATGTGGCCTATTTGAAGAATCATATCATAGGTAAGAAGTTTCCATTGTTTATCAACTTTATATAAAAATTTCACTAAGAATTTTATGGTATTTTTGTACTAATAAAATATGAGTGAGGGGTAAATAATTTGTGGGGACAAGGGTAGAAACAAAAATATTTGAATTATTTAATAATAAGGTGATTTTTTTTAGTATTACTAAATTTGAAAAATAGGTTTTATATAGATTATCATGGTTCACATGTTGGTATTAGTGTTGTGTTGAGTCAAGAAGGAGGGCAAATAAAATATTTTATTGATCAATTGAATGAGGTAAGGAAAACATATTATACATATGACTTTGAATTATATGCCATTGTATAAACATTGATACAATGTAGGTATTACATAGTGCATAAGGAGTTTATCCTATTGACAAACCATCAGGCCTTGTACTATGTGAACACTTAAAACAAGTAAAATAATAGACATTGAAAGTGGGTATTCTTATTTTAGGGACATAATTTTTAAAAAAAAATTAAATTGGGAAATAAAAAATAGCTATCTAATACTTTAAATAATTGAGTGTCTTTGTTAACTACTATGGTGAGTAAAGTAGTTGTATTTGAAGTTTTTAGGGAATCATATGATACTTATCCATATATTGGGAACATAGTTGAACAATGTGAAAAACCATTAGCATGTGTTAAATTTACTATTTATGATCATTATATTATATATAATGGTTATCACATCAAGGTAAAATAGTTATGTATTCAGGTTGGGTCTATGAGAGATAATATTATAAGAGAATTACATAGTGGTGGTTTTTGTGGACACTTTCATAATAATAAGATAATATATTTGATTAAGGAAATTTTTTTTTCTCCAAAGATAAAGAGAGATGTGGAAATTTATGTTTCATGATTTAGGACATACAAAATGTCTAAAGGTCATACATAAAACACATGGATTTACATGTCATTACCCATATCATTCTAGGGCCATGGATAGATTTGAGTATGTACTTTGTATTAGATGTTTAAAACAAAAAAAAGAGTTACTAATTCAATTTTTCTTATTGTAAATAGGTTTTCTAAGATGGTTCATTTGATTTCATGTAAAAAAACTAATGATGCCACTAGAGTATCAAATATATTTTTTAAACATGTTGTGAGATTACACGGTGTTTAAAAATACATTACTTAAGACAAGGATACAAAATTTATAATTAATTATTGGAGGACTCTATGGAATAATCTAGGAACTAAACTATAATTTATAGTGCATAATGCCCACAAACAGATGAATTTATAGAAGTAGTTATCAATATCCTTGAAAAAAATTCTAAGATGCATAGTTTGATAGAATTCCAAGCAACAAGAATTAGGTTTACCACAATTTGAGTTTTATTATAACACTTTTGTGAATATATCAAGAAGAAAATCACCATTTCCTATGTTTTATGGAAGAAATCCCAAGGGTGTTTAACATCTGGTATAATTACCAATTTTATAATGGTTTGGTAATGATGTAGATGAATTTATAGAGCACACATAATAATTTCAAGATAAATTAAGATAAAAGCTATAATAAACTAATGGAAAGTATAAGGCAACATCAAATGTAACAATAATTCCCAATTTATTTGATAAAGGAGAGTATATGATGTTATATTTGAGAAAACAAATATTTTTTTGAGGAATATAAAATGATCTAAAATAAAATAATATTAGTCTATGAAAAATTGTGAATAAAACCAATCAAAATGCTTATGAGGTGAGTTTACCATAGAATTCTAATATTTCTCTAGTTTTTAATGTATTTGATTTATAATAATTTCTTGGATAAGATGATTAAGGGGTAAAAGGTGATAAATTAGATTGGAATTAAAATGTACCATGAAATAAGAAATAAAATATATTGTATGTTGTAGAGAAAAAGGTACTGAAGATAATACAAGACAATTATAACATGTATTTCATACAACAAAAAGGCCTACAACATGAAAACAACACTTAGATTTTATAATGGGAATTGCAAAATATTGACAAGAATAAGTGGTAGGATTATAATCAAGAAAAATCATAGGATTTGAGTTATTTTCAACTAAGGAGAATGATGTAGACACCTATCTTGTAGAGGTCATAAATTTTGATCCAGGAACCC
>JARHVA010002461.1:2147500-2162500 GCA_037957365.1 Torreya grandis
GATGATGATGATGATGATGATGATGATGATGTGGATGACTAATTTGTTGATGATTATCAAGAATAACATATTATTAGTGATAATCTTGAGGATATTGGCTGAAATGATTTTATTTTGGATTTTAAACAATCATTTTTTATCGTAATACATTTCATAACATATGTTTTGGGTGAGATATTATCATTGATGGACTTAAAAACAAGGTTTATATGTTCAAAATAAACTTAAAAATATATACATAGGTTGTGTATGATTTATCTTATTTTTAATATAATAAGATTTATCTATATTTCAACTTCTTAAAAAGTAAACTGTCTCCCAAAAATAGCACACTTACATCCACATATCGAGAGTTACAACAAATTTCAACAAAATTGGAGATTATCTACACCAAACATGATGTATTCAAAAATGGATCTATTTTATTTAGTAATGAATATGATGATATTGTTAGTTTTAAAAAATACAAGACACCTCCATATCGACATGGAGTTAAGAGGTACTAAAAGTGTAAAAATGGTATTGTGATATTTTTTTAATAATTCCTATATACGTAGTTTCCATTGTAAGTAATTTTGAGGGTTAATGACATTAAATTATAAAAATGGAATAATTGATAGTGCTTGAAATCTTAATTTAAATTAAAATGGAGTGAAAAATATTAAATACTTGTATCTTGAAATACTAAAAGACTTTGTGCACAATGTAAACTTTGGTTTTTAAATGGATGGTGTTAATCCTTTTTCATACTTATAAAGTAGTTATTCCATTTTTTAAGAACTATTTACAATTGTAATATTCCTCCATGACCGAATATTCATAATAAACACATAATTTTTTCATTATTAGTGGATATGGAATAGGCAAGAACAAGGAAGTTAGTTTAATGTTTGCGTTACTCCCCAAAAGTGAACTAATTCACAAAAATAACATAGGGACATGAGACCAATACAAAAAAAACTTTATTCATTGGAAAAATAATTACATTAAAAAAATATAGTGACATCAATTCATATAAGGTCTTAAACTTTGCTATGTTCTTTTTAGTATTATTATCTTTGTTCTCTCTATTCTTCTCTCTCTTGTGAATACTTTTTAACCCTTTTCATGTGGCTATTATCTCTTCTTATTCTCATGGTCCTGAGAAGCATAATTTAAAATAATGTTTTCCTTAAAAAGAAACATTTCAACCATCAACTAAATAATTATTTAATTTTTCATAGTGATTAATTATATCCTTATTAGGTTTTATTATTTCTATCCACTATCATTCAAGTTATCTTTTTCTTGATATTTAAAGCAAGATAAAATAAGACTAAAATCTTGATCGCATATGAAAGTCAAAACTAATTTATTTTTTTAGGTTATATGCTCTATGTAGTGTTCACTATAAATATATTTAAAATTGTGAATATAGGTGGTATATGATTATCCCACATGGAATTATATAATTATATTTATATAATTGTCTCAAAGCCTTCCCTGTGGCCTTTATATTTGACATGAAACCTTGAAAAACATCAATTATAACATATTAACTTAACATCTCTTCAAGTTGTACCTATTGATCTAATTTATAGCTACAAATATATGGCCAAACTTACTCCAACTAAGAATTGTATTTTTTTTTTTACATTGTGAATGATTTCTTACTTGTCATACCATATGATTATGATGTGTTACAATCCTTTTCATCTGAACTCATGTGATCGTATTTGCCTCATGTGGGAGGAAATAAAGGTTATGAGTCCCATGAACATGGCATTTTCTATTGCCCACATACCGATATTCCAATTAAAAATTTACAACAAGTGAATTCTCCATGTTGACTTTTATTTTTAATTATGTGGACATGGACCTATTAGACTTCACATTCTATTATACAAATTGACAAGTCTAATGATCTCCATAGGGTAAGATTTAGTCATGGTCACCTTAAAACTTAAAGGAAAAATAATCCACCATCACAATGTTGTGACCAAAAAAAGGCATAAAGTCCCTCATGTGATTTTAGACTTAGGTAAATAATGTCTTTGCCTTTAAATATGAAAATTAAAGTGGTTGTTAAGATATTTCAACTTAATTTTGTGAATGAAAATGTGGATCAAGTAAGATACCATAGAAAACTAAGTGAAATGAAAGAGACAAAAGAGAATAAAGTTAATTATATGAATCCTAAAAATCTGTCTCAAACTTTTATTCAAAATTTAACACCTTGTTTTTGGATGATACAACATTTGTATTTCATCATGGATGATCTTGCATCAAACATACAGTCTAAATGATAATGTTCATGAGCTCCTACTAATGAACTCACATTAGATTCGTTGATCTATCTTCCATGTTTTAAACTTTTAAATACATTTGACCAAGTTGTGTATTTAGTTTCCTAGTTATTCCACTTCATAAAGTAGTCATAATATTCATCCTAGTTATTCCACTTCATAAAGTAATCATAATATTCATTTCATCTCATCATCTTTTTAATCTATGTCTAGGATGGCATCTATCTCTTCCTTTTATTTGAATGCTACTTATTATATCCAATAAGTATTCTACGCATCCATGTATTTAAATATTCTAATTTTTATTTCTCTTCCACATACAGATACAAATATGAAACATTGAAGATTGGATAAATATCCACTCCATCTAGTATCTCAAACTAATTAGCATTCGTTGATAGTTTTTTGATAATTATACAAGATCCAATTTTTTTCCACTTAAGATTGTTATATTCCCATATTGTAAATCTCTCTTTTTACAATTATGCTAATAGTAAATCCCCAACAATTTTTTTTTCCATTTATAAACAACATGATCCTTATATTTTAATTATATTTCATGCACGTGCGCGCGCGTGCACACACACACACACACACACACACACACACACACACACACACACACAGAGATATGCACATATATAGATATATATACACATATACATACACACACAAACACATACATACATGCATACATATGTATCTATATAAATGTATACATATACATACATACATCCATACATACACATTGATTTCCATGTGTACATCATTTGTGCATAATATTCACTTATACACTCTCTTGACTCATATCAGTTATGTTTCTCAATTTGAAAACACCTATTATGTTATCACATTACACAAGTTAAAAATTAATTATGCCTCTACTGTAATTGATAAAGATATTGTAACCAAATTAAGCTTAAATCACTAAAAAAAACATTATTTGGCCTTATCTCCCAAAAAAATATTTTAGAGAAATATCGAGATTAGGATTTAAAAAAACTAGTTTGTCCATCCATTTGTTTATTATATGCTTAACTAAAATATGATTTCATGTGGCGTATAACTCCTAATTTGAGTTAAAGTTCCCTGATTTTGAATGGAAATTTTTGTAATATTTTATATCTATCATGTTCTTCAGGAAACACATAGGATGGGATGTGTTGGTTCCCAATTGTACATCTCGTACACTCAGCCTTGTACACTTGAAGATAATGAAAAATTATGATGAAAATAACAACTAGCTCTCTACATGAGTCCCAAAAAATATAGGTGACAAGAAGTTTCCCCAAAAAATGGTTCCAGATGAGTACTAGTTCCCAATTATATACTTCGTATGCATGACCTTTCACACTTGAAGATAATAGAAAATTATGATGAAAAATCTACTAGTATGTCATTATAACTGGGAAAGGGTTTGCATTCAAGACTAGATGAGATGCAAAAAATGATTGAGAGTCACTTATAAAGGGTATGGTCAAATCCCTGCTAATTCTGGTTCTACTTGAACCTAGGTGAGAGGACCTATGGGGTAGCTTCCTCACATGGAGAGATTTTTTAAATCAACCTCCATGGGGATTATTGGCACAAGGGAACACAAATCTAACTATAATATAACCAAACTCACTTACTTCACCTATGAAGCATTGTCACATGAAATGAGCAAATGATGAGTGCCATATATAAGCTACTAAAGAAAAATGGGTATATGACAACAACCTTGACTCTAAAAATTTGCAATACCAAAGGCACTAAATATAAGACTATAGTGCTGGATCTTTAAATCAAAAAATACAAAAACGTGTTAAGTATTCAATATTTTATGCATTTGTAGGGCAAATAAAATTCATAATCTGAAAAGGGTGTATTATTTTTAGGGTAGGACAAGGTAGGATAGTTTGAGAATAATAAATAAGAAGGGAATAGTAGTGTGTTGGAGATTTTTCAATCAGCAAAGGATCTTACAACAGTCATGACACTATCCTTAGTAAAGATGTAAGGAAAACTCAAATAAAAGATAAAGTAAATGCCAAATGATCCTTAAAATATTAGAACATAAACTAAAACTAATCTTTTAGACAATTTTCCATGGCAACTTCATAAACCTAGGTTCTCTAATAAGTTATTCAACAACATAATTCCAAGTTAAACTACAAAAAGGGATTTATAACCTAGATCTATGCTCAAAATGATAATCAATAATGAACAAAAAACCAAATATCCAATCAGTAAAACTTGTGAAAAATATTGCTATACTTCACCAATAGGAAATAGTAATGAACCACAAGCATTTTCATTAACTTGAAAAATAAATATTACAAAAATCAATGATTCCAAACGCTACCATGGGGATAAGCATGGTGAATTTTATCCATATTGTAAAGGGGAGACATATAAAGATGCTCTCAAATCTTGTTATTGGTTTTACAACTACAACAACCTTATCGAGAAAAACAAATCAAATACAACAATGATCCCAAAAATTTGAATATCCTAGACTTGGAGAGAAACAAAGATGAACCACAACCAACACAATCACTAACACAATGGCTAATCAACCCCTTGAATAAAAGGAAAACCTTCTATTTATACATTTTCAAATCTATGACTATGGGTCAAAACTTAAAACATTATAAAGAAACCTTTAGGTCCCACTAGGATGCTTCTAGATAGAATATGCCCTTTTGCCATGGCTAGAGTCTTCATGTATTTTCATGGAAAATGATTGTTATAACTACCTTAACAAAAAATGATGAGGATTTGTAACAAACCCCTTGATTTCTTGGTTGGAAATGTTTTCAAATTAGATGAAAGGATAATATTCATGGTGGAGGGCAAAAAACCAATTTTATTTATGTGAAACTACTTGAAGATGCCCTGGTCCACTTGCTCACACAATTTAAAAATCCTGGATAGTTTCCCTATTCTTTATGCATGCCATGGAACAACTTACTCTTGCAATGTTTTTCCTAGGAATATTCTAGTTCCATGGCTATTTGAATGATCTTCTTTGGGTGGCCCACCTTGGATTTGTAAAACTATAATTTCCTTCTATGGAGGAACATGGACAAGCAAAACAATGAAACAATGCAAAATACTTAGGTAATTTTCAACTTTTCACCTTTTGGCTCCAGCTTGTTTTTCACAATTTGCAATTTACAAATTCACCTTTTTCACATCTAAATTTTTAGGGCTTACCTCATATATATTTTTAATGCAAAAAATGCATTATTTTCACCCTTAGGGTTATTCAACTGAATCTAAGACCCTCTCATAAATTTGGAGTTTTGCCAAGTCAACATGCTATCAGTGGTGGAAGTTCCACCAATTTCATTACATAGGGTCCTTGAATAAGATGTGTATGCCTATGTGGCATCACCATGTTATGCTCTTCATTAATCCTTAAAATTTGACCATTTTATGTACTAGGACATATGTCATTTTCTTATTGGTCTTAAGATATTTGAATAGTTCATTTTAGATCACACCATTACATATGTGTGCATGGATCTACATGGACAGTCGATCTTAATCCAAAAGACTAAGTACTATTGGCTACTAGCTATCATTGGCCCCGAGGTTATGCCACTTGGTATCCCTATGGGTTTTCTATAACCTATAATGTTAGATTTTCTAGGCTAACACATTATCACCATGTGGAGTTCCATCATTCATTGAAGGCTTTGCTAAAAGGTTCACTCTACCATGACTTAAATTTGATGTCCACATGCCCATCATTTGACATCCACATGAACATATTTTATGGGTGTAGAGCTATCAAATTTAATCCCCAATGGATCTCTACCATGACTTAAATTTTACATTCATACACTACCATGAACTTGTACTAATTTATCCATGACCTTAAACTACTCAAACAACATGAAACCTACCAAGATTCTTCTCTCCTTGACTACATGTTGAATGGCGGGTAGAGGAAAATGGCATGAACTAAAAGCTCTAAGTAAAAATTATCCAAAAAAACTATCTATATCAAAAATATCAAACAACAAAAGGCCTGGACTAAGAGCCCAAACTAATTTTTTATTTTGAAAGCTTAGTCTTGAAATTATTCAGAAAAAACATTTGAAATCTTGAACTATAGATTCTTTAAATAAAATGTTTGAATACTTTGACTTTAAATCTCTCAGACACATTTCATGCAATAATTTGGTCTTTGACATTTTTATCTTCATAAGGACAATTATTTCAGACATTTTTCTCAAAATAATTTCCCCAAAGTAACTGAGATTTACACTTGTCTTGAAATATTTGAACTTTATCATACCTTTTATGCAATAAAAATGCCTGAAGAAATTAGCATTCAGAATTTTTGTCATGAACAAAATGCTTGCAAGAATTTGGCCTTCAAAATTTTAGTCATAGATAAAATGCCCACAATAATTTGACCCTTAGACATTTTGTGATGAACAAAATGTCCAAAACAAATAAGTCTTTAGCATTTTTACGTAAACACTTTGCCCGAAACACCATAAGACAAAGAACTTATATACATGCTAGTGTACCCTATATTGACACTTAGTTATGTGAAGTGATGAATGAGGTAGCAGGGAAGTAAATACAAATCACCCACTCAAGGATATAAAAGGTTATATGCATATCATTTCACATTTCACTACTATCAAATTTTATAGATTTACAAAGCCAAAGGAGTTTTATCAAGCTATTAGAAGAATATTTTTAATATTTTAGATGATCATAGATATACTATTTGGAACTATTTTTATAATTATGGAGTGAAGTAGTTATGGTGAGCAGGTAGAGTGTTGAAAGAGTGATTGAGGAAGTGTAGGTTTATGGAATTACAAGTTGTAGAGGTCGATGTCTACCATTAGAAAACTTTGAAGTAAGAGAGATGAGATAATCATAAACGAAATCGTGTACTATTTTAGGAGGGTCAGATGGTCATTCTTCAATTTTTAGGATCCTTAGAGGATGATGTAGCCAAAAAAAAAGGCCCATCATAGTGAGACCATTCCTATGATACTAGAGGAAGAAGAATTTGAGAGCATGAGTGTTTATCAAGTTTTGATTATGGAAGAGGTAACTAAACAGTCTATCAATTACAAGAAAGATTTATAATAGTGGGCTAAGGAAAGGCAAAAATAGAATCGGGGATGGTGCGGAATATTAAGAATAAGGCTACTATACCACCTCCACCCACCTTATTAATAAAGAAACTGTAATAGCCATAAGTAGTATGGCGTACCGAGAGTTGGGTGTCAAATGTTCTTACTTTTAATATGTTTGATTATAATCATTTCTAACATAGAAACAAGGTAGAACTATAGTGAAACTACCTTCTTAGAGTGTCAAAACACATGAAATGAGATTGAATATGATTTGAGTATTTTTTATAGTCTTAATGATGTAGGGATGTTTTAGTTATTTAATATCTCATATTTTGGGAAGCCTATAGAAGCATTAAAGTTTATGATTTCATGCATGCATGAAGATTATTTTTATTTTTTTAGGTTTTGGATATGGATCACATCTGAGAGGATAAGCAAAGTCATAGGTTTGCAATATCCAAGGACTAACCTTGCTTTGGAATTAGATTATCAAGAGGAGATTAAAAATACTAAAATGGCACTTGAGTACCAAAAACAAGGCCATGCACTTCACATGAAAAGTCTCCAAGATTCCACCCTTGGAGTGGTTAGACACATAATAATGACTAAGGTTGGAGGTGTGGACACATAAGAAGAGGTGTACATGACACATGTTTATTTCACCCATCAAGTTACCCTAGTAGTGAAGTATAAATGGGCACAATAATTTATTGATAATATTATTATAAAATATGTATAAATCCCACTTCCTACCAAACCAAAATTTTACATGGGGTGTTATCATTTTGTTATTAGTTTTTGATGAGATTGGTGTACCTTAGTACATAAATAGAAAATTAAAATAGGATTACCCTCATGAGCACACCCTTAAAGAATGGTTTAAAAATTTCACTTTCCTTCACATGATAATTTCCTCCCATAAGATTAAAATGAAGGGATTGTATGATGGTATGGATAAATAATTTATGAATTAGTGGTGCATTTCAAAGGACTTGCCTAGATAGCTCATAGACCAATCAAATTTCATAGTCAAGCAACACTACTCTCTAGTGTGCATCCAAATGGTTCCCTTAAGAGAATTGTTTGGATGAATTGAATTCCCATATATTTTCACTGATAGATACTTCATGAATTACATCCAAAGGATCTATGACATGTACCCAATTAACATTATTGCTACTAAAATGGAGACAAAGACTCACACTCTTTGCCAATTGTATATTTACCCAAGGTAAAAGGCATGTAGGGAAATGCTAGAGTTAGATAATACTGACATTAAGCTCTAAAAAAATTTGGTTGTTAATTAAATTCATTATTTATTTCAAATTTTGAAACCATTAAATAATACATTGGGGAGGGTAGATCATGATAAGGAAAAAATCCCACCCCAACCAAATATAGAGAGGTATAAAAAGTAGAAGTGACAAGGGAACAATGCCAGTACTAGTTCTCTGCCAAAGAAAGCAAAGTGGAAAAGGACGTCACCTACAACACCGAAGAAAACTCTATCATTAGGTTGACTAAAGCCCCAAAACTAGGGTAGTTGCATCAATTTGGGGGACAAAAAACATGACATAATGAAAAATACAAAGCGTTTTCTATAAATGGCATACCCCCTTTTGAAAATGGCATATGAACTTAAAAAAAAAATCAATTCATAAGTTAAAAAAGGTGGTTCCCAACCCTAAAGGGCATATTACCTTTAGAAAGGGTGTACTCCGTTTTCAAGGCATGTATTTTTTTTAATTTATTTTTCCATTAGACTTTGAAAGCCATTTATTTTGTTTTCTATTTTACAATTAGAAGTATTGGTTTTACAAGGATATATTTAGTAAAATAAATGTTATTTATAAGCATACTTTAAATTTATTTTACTAAATATAAAAAATTAGGACCACTTAACATCTTCTAAAATTGATTACAGAGCTATAAAATTTACCATTTAGAAGTTAGTTTTTAGAATTTTAGGATCACAAGATAGAATGAAAAATGAGGTTAGAAGTCATGTTATGTATGTAATAGATCTATACCATTAAGAATTACATGTATGTTTTACCTACTTAACTATTCCATATCTACTTTATCTACTTGAGTATTCTCTACATGATTAAATAACTGAGCCATAGCTTGATCTCAAGGAGTATTCCCTACCTAAATACACAATCCATATCTTGATATATACTATTCCCTACTAGTGTCAAATTAAGTGCTCCACTTATTCAACCTAGTCTACTTCAAGGTCCTCTAGAAACTTGCTTGCAATTAGGTCTCTTCCTAACCATAAATTATCTCTTGGTCTAACATAAAAATTATTTTGAATATTGGTATTGAAAGACTAATTAAATTATTCTTTAGTATTATCTCTTGACTTATCCTCTATATTTAGATCAAAAGATACATTCAATGACTTAAAATAGGGTACTCAGTTCCAAGATAGTAATATACCTTCAAACAAAACCCTTCTTTGATTATTGAAGCACTCAATTGTACATCTTCACTTTTTTGAAGAATACTATGAGGTTTTTGCTAATTATTTGACTCAAGCATCTTAGTGCACGAATAAATTTAACTCAAAACTTAGATGACAACAACTATAACCTTTATAGTCTTATTAGTCCAAATTATACCTCTTAAGGTCTTAATACAAAAAGGCTTACAAATACCTTATTTTTTGGACTCATTCAATTTAAAACTCAATGAAAATATCAAGACAATGATATAAGACTCATAGGTGTCTTCACACAATCTAAAAATACCAATTAGATCATCAAAGTACTCCAAGTGTTGACGAAGTCCTAAACATTGTTGCAATATTATATATAAGTGTTTCTGCTCTTGAAAAGGTGTTATTAATCTAAGATCATCAAAGTATAATTATAAATATTTATTAATATGTTTGGATACCAACTCTAAGGATAAGAAATCGATTTCCTTTATTTTTTTCTTAAGAATTTGAATTCAATTGAAACTCTACTCTTTAGGTCCAAATGGCCTAATCTACTTATTTGGAAGGATATCAACTTCACTTAATTGTCAAATGCTTTTAATCACTTTAATTGTAAGTATTATATAACAATTACATAATATCATTGGACCTTCATAATAGATTTATAATCAATCAATAATGTTGGATATGTACTATACATGCAATTTTTTATCTTTGCCTTAGAATCTTCTTAACAACCTTGTTCTCATATTAGAAAATAAATTTTAATTAATGGGTCTATCAATATGCATAAATTAATACCATGTAACATGAAAACTATAGCATATATATATATTAATGATACAATCATTAATACATTACATATACCACATGCACAATACTACATGTAGGTATTCAGTCACTCATACATGATATCTTCCTATGGTCATGACATGGTCACTAATATTGGACATGAATGTATATAATAAACATAATGTGCTCCATTTCCACCTAAACCATTAACCCCTAACGCCTAACCCTAAACATTGGAACCTAAATCATAATCCCCAAATCCTAAACCATAAACCCTAAACCATGAACATTGAATAATATACCTAAAACCTAAACAGTAAGCCCTAAACCCTTAACCTTGATAAATTAGTGCTAAACCAAAAATAATAACCCATAAAACCTAAACTATAGACCCTAAAAATATAAAATTAAAACATTAAACCCTATTATTTATACCCCAAACCCTAAACCCTAATACCTAAATATAAGCCCTTAACCTAAACCCCAAACCATAAACCTAAAATCTAAAATCCTAATCCCTAAAACCTAAATTTAAGCCCTTAACCATAAAATATTAGCCTAAAACCATACACCATAAGTCATAAAACTTAAACATTAACTCCTAAACTAAAAATTATAAACCCAAATTGAAAACTAGAAACTCAAAACCTTAAACACTAAACCTAAATCCCTAAAACCTAAACCTTAAACCCTAAAATCTAAATTTATAACCCCAAACCCCAAACCCCTAAGTGTAAATTCTAAACCATAAACATTAAACTTTAAATCCTAAACCCTAAGCCCTAATCCCCAAACACTAAATCCCAAATCATAAATATTAAACATGAAGTTCCAAACCCAAAACCCTGAACTAAACCCTCAAGACCAAAACTATGAACCTTAAACCCTAAACCCTAAGTGTGAAACTTTAAACCCAAAATCCTAACCCAAAAAAAGAAGCCAAATACCCTAAAAGCTAAACTCTTTATCCCTTGAGCCACAAACCATAAATCCCAAACCTTTAAGCATAAAATATAAATAATAATCCCTAAATCCTAAACCCTAAGACATAACACTAAAACTTGAACCTTGAATGCTAATTCCTATACACTAAACCCTAAGCTATGAATCTTGAACCATTAACCATAAACCTTAAATTGTAAATTTATAAATCCTAAACTTCTATCCATTAACCATAATCTTGGGTTATCACCTATATAGAGAAAGGAGATGATGTATTGGGTAAGCTATATATTGAAAGGATAAGGGTCATTCTAACCTATATGGAGAAAAGAGTGACTAGGGACATTCATGCAAAAGTATTAAATGTAGATTCAAGATGAAATACTAAATAATTTGTGGGTATTTTAATCAATGGGTCTATAAATATCCATAAATAGCTAGCCTGTAGCATTCAATCTATAACATAGATATAATAAAGATATAATCATTCATACATTATATCTAACCCATTCCTACTACTACATGTAGGTATGTTTTCACTCATACATGACATATTCCAATATTCTTGGTACAATCACTCGTACTAGACACAAATTTAGATATCACCCTAGTATACTCCATTTACACCTAAACCATTAAGCCTAAAACCCAAACCCTAAACCCTAAACACTATAAACCTTGAATGTTGAACCCTAAACCTAAACCCTAAACACCATAAACATAAAACACTTAACCCTAATACATTATCCCTAAACCCAAAAGAATAATACCTAAACCCCAAAACCTAGACCCTAATCATAGAACCTTAAAACCTTAAATCATAAACTTTACACCCTACACCCTATGCCCTAAAACATAAACATTAATCCCTTTACCATAAAATCGAAACTATAAGCCTAAAATCCTAAATCTTAAACACTAAAAAATAAATCCTTAACCCTATAATCTTAATATTAAACACTAAACCTTAAACACAAAGTTTAAAATCATGAACTTTAAACCTTAAAACTGAACCCCAAACCCTAAACCCAAAACATTGACCCCTAAACTCTTAACACTAAACCCTAATCCTAAAACCCTAAGAATTAAACCCTAAACCTTGAAATTTTAACCCTACACCATAAATCTAGAACCATAAAAGCTCAAACCCAAAACCAAAGACCCTAAATCCTAAAACTAGATAAACCCTAAAATTTAAAACCTAAATGCTAGAACCCAAAAGATAAACCCTAAAAACTAAAATATAAACTTTTAATCCTAAACCCTTAACCTAAAACCATAAAAATGGAACATAAATGACAAATATTAAACATAAATCATGGATACCACACCATAGAGAAATGATGCAAGAATTAGTAGTTCATCTCAACCCCCTCTCCACTTTCCTATCATAATTAAACTACACAAGCACAAAAATTCCAATATAAGGAGAAAACATGCCATAACAAAGTTAGTGACACAAATGCTAATAATTTATACTCATGACCCACATAATTATTTGATAATAACTCACAAACATGAGAAAATCCAAAATCCTTTGTCCCTTTTTCTGAATGATTTGTAAATAACTATGTCGAGAAGAAAGACTTCACCTCATATAAAGAAAGAGCAAAGAGGTAATTTTTGATTTATTATCATTTTTCATCATCCCTCATCATTCAAAATATTTTTTTTCCATGCAAGTGAAAATATTATATTATCTTATTTACATCATGTATATCATACAACAATCTCCCTAGATTAATTCATCATGACCCTATCTAATCTACTAGACATGAATGAGAATAATCACCATAATACACTCCAAACAAAAATCATTAAAATACCATTTAAGTTTCATATAAAAAAGATATTGTATAGTATTAAGAAAATTTATACTGACTATTGGATTGGAACACATTGTACTAGATGAGGGAGTGAATAGGGATGATGAAGGAATGATTAGGTATGATGAGGGATAATGAGGGAATTGTTAGGGACAATGAGGGGTGTGGATATATGAGAAAGGGTTATTAGGGATGGCTAAATATGATACTATTTGATGAGGGAGTAATGAGGGATGATGAGGGGCAATGATAGATGATGAAGGATTGACTAAGAACAATAAGAAATGATGATGGTTAATGAGGGAGTTATTAGGGATGATGAGGGATGATGAGAGTGTGACAAGGGATGATGAGGGATTATAAGAGAGTTATTAAGTATGATTAGGGTTGATGATGTTTTATGAGGGAGTGTTTAGGGATGGTCAATGAAAATAAGGGATAATGAGGGATGATGAGGGGTTGACTAGGGATGATGAGGGTTGATGAGGGAGTGATTAGCAAAAATGAAGGATGATAATATCCAATGAGGGAGTGATTAGGGATAATAAGGGAAAATGAGAGATGGTGAGGGAGTAAATAGGGATGATAATTGAATATGAGGGTCAATTAATGATTGATTAGGGATGATGAGGGTCAATGAGGGAGTTCCCTATGTGAATTTGTAGTGCTAGAATATGATTTTATTCTATGTGACTTTCAAATAATGCATGAGATTGGAATTGAAGAATGCATGGATTTACCATCCATCTGAAATTTATTTTAGATTGAATGGTATATTTTTATAATTAATTTTAATGGTGTTTCAATTTATTCTATTTTTAATGGATTCTATTAGGGTGATTAGATATATTCCTTAGTATACATTATCATATCATGACTATAGGTAGATGTCATGTATGAGTGAATACATAAATATATGTAATAGGTATGGGATAAAGGTCATGTATGAATGATCATATCATGATTATAATTAATTTACAAGTTACATGATACATGGAAGTCATTTATGCAAATTGATAGATCCTTTCATTGAAAAACCCATAAACTATTTAAGAATTACCTTCAATCTTGGGTATTCAATTGAGTAGGACATAATGAAGTAGGTGAAGTAGGTAGGGCATATTAAATTACACAAAATATGAGGAATAATCAATGATCTAGTTTTGTTACATATGTAACATGATTTTTAACCTTGTTTCTCATTCTATCCTCTAATCTTAAAATTTTGAAAACTAAGTATTGACTGGACTAGAATTTAAAAAACTAAATTCTAAATCATAACTCCTACATTTCTATAATAAATTTTAAAAGATGTTGAGTGTCCCTAATTTTTATATTTAGTAAAATAAATTTAAAGTATAAGTTTAAGTGTTGCTAGGATATAAAAAATCTCAAGGAGTTGTTTGAGTAAATCATGTCCCAGTTGTATAACTCTTAAACCATTGAGAAGTCATCAAGAAGAAATTTGAGCTAATGGGACTTAAGTTTCTAGAGGGACCTCAGGATGATGCATAGTCTGAGGTGTACTATTGACTTAGTATGGAGTGATGTTGCAACCGTAATTTTTGACTAAGTGCTTTTTGGTAATAAGTGGTACAGAAAGACATGACATAGAA
>JARHVA010002461.1:2167500-2235000 GCA_037957365.1 Torreya grandis
TAAAAGTGACTTAGGCCTATTTGAAAGAGGATTGTGCTTGAGTGCGACCCCAGTGAGATTCTTTAAGGGTGAATGCATGTTTTTGGGATGAAAAATAAATATTATGATGTTGTTAATTCATGATTTCTCTATATATGGTGACACCAAATGTGTTGGTTTCTAGACTTATGAGATTGGAATGAGGGAGTGCGAGTGTGGAGCCAAGTGAAGGACATAACCTTTGAAAGAGAAGGTACATGTTAGTGAGGACTTGTAGTGATTAAATAGGATGAGACATGATAGTCTAAGCAAGGTTATGAAGGTGATCATATAGGTCATTGTACCTAATAAGACTTAAAGTGGTAGAATGGGTGAGTATGCTCAAGAGGTTGTTTGAGAGAGACTTGGGAGAGTTTTGAGAGAAAATTTTATATGTGAATTGGAGTGAAGGAGGGGTAGAGTGACATGTGGATGAGTTGATGAGAAGATTATTTTGAGGACTATTTGTATGATCTGTTGGTCATAATTTTGTTGGTAGAATAGTGCTCTTGATGTTTGAATGTGAACAAAGGCATGGTGAAGACTACTTGAACTTGGTGGCTGATCTGAGAGGTAGACCGGTGTGTAGACTATGTGTATGACCATCTATTCATGTTTTTGAAGCTCTGATATATTTTTTTATAAAGGATGCTTTGAGTGTGTAGAGTTGAAGAGTGGGGTCAGTTGGGATATGTAATGTGTCCTAGTTGATCTTTATATGTTGTTTCAATTATGTAATGTGCTTTGGCCAATAGGGTGTGTTGGGTGATAGAGTTTTTGTTGAAAGGTGATAAGAGTGATATCCAAAGATCCATCATCAGGTGTTGAAGACATCAGTTCTAAGGTGGACATCTTATTATCAAAAGAGGGTCTAAAGGAGTTGGTATTCCTTAGGGGTAGTTGCTCTTTGTAAAACAAGTGTTTTAATAAAGGAGAGTGGTTTAAAGGAGTTGATCATCTTAGGGGAAGGTAATCCTTGTTAAACAAGTGTTTCACTACATAAATTTGGTCAAGAGGACATGATCAAGGTTTACTAGTATAAAGGAGTTGATCAGTCTCTTGTTTGTAATTTCTTATAGGATAGTAGTCTATTTGTGTTGTAGGCTTCAGAGCAGGTTTTATTCTCTGTGAGGGCTTCCCACATGATCTATGTGTTATGTGTTTGATCTTGTGTATGTATTGAATGAATGAGTTTTATTTTTAATGTTTCTTGATCGAATTGACATATGACGATTGTTTGAATAGTTAGAAAGGGATTTAAAATTAAATTATAATATTTGGGCTCACTAATTCACCCCCCCCATTCTCAGTGGATTGTACCTCTAACATATTGAAAATTTAGAGCCTTATTTTAAACAAAACATGTGATTTACATAATACAGATATATTTATAATTGTACTCTAGTATTTAAAATGATTTCTAATACTAGTATAAAATAGGGGCATTTGTAAATACTAAAATCTAGTATTTAACACTTAGAAATGTATATCTTGACCTACACTTATCATGAATGATTTTATCATCTCCAAACATATCTTATTCACCATTTGCACACACCTATATGCTATTTATTATCCACATATATTATAAAATAATATAAATAACCTAAATGAACCTCTCAATATGTGTTGAACCAATTAAATATCATACCTACACATTTTCATATCACCATATTGGAATTATTATCTCATTGGAAATAACCCACACTTAGAAGTCTATGATATTATCCAAAGGTTGGTGTTACCAACTTTAACCTATAAACAATTATTTTTCAAAATAAATTCATTTTTATTAGATATGTAGATTCACCTTACATGTCAATTTCGTGGGAAATTACCCAATTTCATCATCTAACATTATCAAGTACTTATCAAGTATAAAACTACATATTGGTAAAATCTTTACTGCTCTCCCAAATTATAAATCAATCACTAAGATTAGCTATTAACCAAGTCTAAATCACAACAAGTTATGTCAAGTACAAATAATGTCACTATCAAATCCAAATATATAGGTGCATCAATATAATTAAAGAACAAAGTTGCGTAATCAGAATAAGGGGAAGACTTATATATGGCTTGACTTCCATCCTTGAAGTATTGGATACATAGATAGTACTCAATCATTAGTAGGTTTGATTAGGTTCAGCACAACCTAATTACACTTCCTCAATTCTTACATAATTGCATAATCAAAATAAGGGGAAGACATGCATGTGGCTTGACTTCCATCCATAAATTATTAGAGACACAGGTAGCAATCAATCATGAGTAGTTATGATTAGGGTCAACTCAACCTAATTACACTTCCTCAATTCTTGATGGGTTGTATCCTTCACAATTGGACCTAGGATTTCAAGGAGAAGGAAGTTTTCCTTCTCAAACACAAAGAAAGTGCCTAAAATATCATATGTGTCAATGAAGTCTTCATTTTATACATCATTAAGATTTAAATAAGTGATTTCAACAAAAAAATGTTATTTTAAGTGACCAACAAAATTACAACATGGTCCAATTTATCCATCTAGTTCCCCCATTTTCATTATGTGGACTCAAAGACACTCCTTAAAAGATTCCAATGTGTATGATCAAAAAATGGGCATTGCTATAGTTTTATCAATAGCTTGTTGATGTTCACAAATTATTATCTATAAAACACAAGTGTGGCACAATTTTTTGAAATCTTATTGATAAATATACCTATCCTTCATGGCCTAATGTAAAATTAATAAATGCAATACTGGAAAGAGTAAATATTAACCCATTCTATGATATATTATCATTAGACATCCACAAGGCTATTAATAAAGTTTTGAGTACTTCATATAGGTATATCCCATAAGTGAAATATAATCGAGTTGATTTATATGACAAGAACGAGGTGTAAAAGATAGATAACTCTAAGATGTACCTAACCTAGATAGCATAGTTCATTTGGAAATCCATACCAAAGGAGTGACCATTGATAATCAATACCTGATTGATCCCACCATCTATGATCATAGGAAGATTTAAAAAAAGTAACTTTGAAAGATGGACTAGTGTAAAACATAAGAAAACATCACTTAAAAATATAACCAAAGAAGTCAAATGTCATAGCCTTTCATGGATACAAAAAATAATAGATGAATGTATTTCAAAAACATGTAGTTCATCTAAGAGTCATGGTTAAAATAAAAACACCTCAAAATAGAAAAGGGATAGATACCACATAAACATACATGTATTCATTTTTTAAAAATTAAATAATATAATTAAGCCAGAGGTTTATATGGTGGGGCAAGGCCCCAAGATTCATCTCACAAAGAGACAAAAAAGAATATTTCATGATAAATATCCTTGTTTTATATGGTGCTAGTTTTGGGGAAGCAGTGGTGTAGAGAGGTTTGGTAGTGCATGATGCCATTTACATTGGCCAGTAGTTTAATCTTCCATGGCAAACATAAATCAACCTATTGAATAGTTTGTATTTGAAGGCTTAGAATACAAGTAATCATCTTGAATGAGTGTCTAACTGGGCAAGAGTGCATTTGTAGGGTAGTCAAAGCTCTACAAATGGATCACAATGATGCATTTAACAAGACAAAGTTGCTACTGTAGATGTTAATGAACCCAAAAAATATCAAGATAATACAATTACTAATAGGTCAAGATCTAAAACAATAACTTAGAATTGATTCATATTGAATGACTTGAAATAATTACAAACACAAACCATGCTTAAATAACCCTCAACTCAGAAATTAGAGTTGACATGAAAAAATTCGAAAAAAATAAAATCTAAAAAAACATCTATTTTTAGTAGCAGCTATTTATAGTAAGTTTCACATTCAAGCACTCATGGCTCTAAAAATCTCCATAAATACCCTAAATAATATAATTAGCTTATGGGATGAAATTCAACTGAAGTTGACATCTGATTCTAAAAATATATAATTTATAAAAATAGAAAATCCATGAAAAAATCATTAAACGTTAATTTCAGACCTTAAATGATCACATATGGCCTCCGAAAAATATCAAAAACATTGCTAAGTAGGGAAAACTTCCTAAGACAACAACGACCTTTTCAATATGATCATTTTTCCATGTAGAAAAGCTCAAATAGAACTATGGTCAAAATTTATAACCTCTAAAAGCTTAGCCTATTTCTTTTGCATCAGATCTACACGATCACCAGAGATAATGACGATGCTAAAAATCTACTACCTGGGACACTTAGATATGGAGGGACTCCTAATGGTTCTCGTTGGATAGTTTTTCCCAGGGACAATCTCCCTTTATATTTGTTTATTAAGAGTAGTCATATTCCTATCTTGTCGCCGTTATTGTGTGCCCCAATAGCGGATTTGGATAAACCCCAAATTGCAGTAGCACAAGAAAATGAAGAAGTAAAAGCAAGAGGGCGTAGGGCTTGTTTGTGAGTTTAGACACAAAGGGTTGACAAAACCCAGTAGTGTCAGGTTTGTTCAATGATATGCTATGCTCCTCTTTCTGTTTAAATTCATGTAATCAAGTTGCTTACATGTGGACCATCTAGAGATCAAATCCCTCTTTTTGTGCACTCAGTCTATATTCATTAAGGAGCAATCACAGCCGTTAAAAAGGAGTCTCGACAGTGCAAATATAAATTTAGAGATTACTATAGAAGTAAAATTTGATGGTCTTTAATACTCTCAATATATTTATTGGTTTGTTGAGTAGGATAACCCTGGATATCTACGTTGAGTCAGGTTGTTGTGGACGTAACCAATAAGAAAGGTACTTATTCCAAATTTCACCAAATATCACACACAAATCTATAAATATTTAGAGATACTTTTTCCAAATATAATATTTGTTAATTAAATTTAAATATGCATGTATTAAATTTACATGAAGAGAATGTTTTAGAAGTGGAAGTGTTAACGGAAACATGCCATTAAATTTTTCCATTGAAACATAAACATCCGAATTCAAGTGCATAAATAATTGACTGTTTCTAACCCACACGAGCTAAATAACGATAGTCGTATATTATATGTGCATAATCGAAATTGGCATTCATTTCTCCTTTTTATTCAGATTAGGGTCTTGGTGTGTCAAAATTGGTTTAATAATGGTTTACAAATATCAAATGATGTATAAACATTGAATTGTAGGGGCATATTCTCATATAAATCTTCATTCTTAAATTATGAGTGTTTTTAATTAAGAATTTGGGTTGTAAATTTCAATTTTAAAAGTGATATATGAATACAAAATAATGACAAACTAGGATCAAATGTACACATTTTTATTATCTGATTATTTCTAATTAAAAACTTGGGTTGTAAATTTTATTCTTAAAAATGATTTATAAACACTAAACAATGACAAATAAGGGTTAAATTTACATATATAACCTAAAATCTAGTTTCATTATTTCGATCACATTAATTTTGAACCTTAAATTGTATAAAATCATGTTTAAAGGATATTATACTTAGAGCATCTTAATCAATAGATGTGCATGCTATACACTTCTTAACTAAAAAGAAAATGGCCAACTAATCATACACTATTTGAGAAATAAGCATACATTATTGTTTTCATACCATTTGTTTTTGAATATTTTATTCATTTTTTTTCTTTGACTAAAATTTGTAACTTAAAAAATTATAAATAAATATATAAATAAATAAAAATCAGTCTACATTATTAAATAAATATTATAACATAATTAACTTGACCCTGGATTTTACTTACTTCGGAACAATTGCTAGTTTAGTATCACATGCGAGACTAGTGGAAGTGAGGACTTAAATAAAAATAAAATATTATGAGATGCTTAGGTAGGAAAGTGTCACTTGTAAAGAATCCAAAATTCACTTTACTTTAAAGTGCCGGTGGACAAATAAAATAAGAGGGCATATGGACCATCCATATTAACCGTCACTCCTTCCTTCCCGTAATGGAATTAAAACTCCCATTAATATTTCCAACACCACTCAATAATTACTAGCTTCTAATATATGTACCAAAGGTCCCATCACTAATGTATCCATTTCTCTAAAGTCAATTCCTTATAATAATCCTATACCATCGCTAATAACTCCCATAATTTTTCAATAACCTCCTCTGAATGTGATTCTAACACCACTCTTTTCATCTCAATCCCACCTTCTTCCATCTCCTTTATCTCAAAACCAATATTAATTAAATACATAATATGATTTTTTATTTATTTTTAACAAGTATGCCATCTTGGTTTGTTGAAGTTGTCATGAAACAAAAGATGATGGTCATGAAATATAATCTAAATTATAATATATTATTGATACTTGTATTGTCTCTTTAAGCCACACAAAAATATACTAACATGATATCTATAATCACTATAAATGATGAAAGAGCCACGTATATAGAGATATATGCTTCTATTTCTGACATAAATGAAAGTGAATTTTCAATTGTAAATTTAAAAAAAAAATAGTGTCTTTTAGAAAATTATTAGGTAGATTAATTAAGGGATTATGTTTGACACTATTTTTAAAAAAAAAAAATTACAATTGAAAAATCACTTTCATTTGTGTCAGAAATAGGAGCATATATCTCTATATACGTGGCTCTTTCATCATTTATAGTGATTATAGATATCATGTTACTATATTTTTGTAGGATATATATATATATATATATATATATATATATATATATATATATTCCTACAAAAATATAGTAACATGATATCTATAATCACTATAAATGATGAAAGAGCCACGTATATAGAGATATATGCTCCTATTTCTGACACAAATGAAAGTGATTTTTCAATTGTAATTTTTTTTTTTTAAAAATAGTGTCTTTTAGAAAATTATTAGGTAGATTAATTAAGGGATTATGTTTATATGATGAAAGAGCCACGTATGTAGAGATTTATGGTCCTATTCCTGACACAAATGAAAGTGATTTTTCAATTGTAAATTAAAAAGATTTTTTAGTGTCTTTTAGAAAATTATTAGGTAGATTAATTAAGGGATTATGTTTATATGATGAAAGAGCCACGCATGTAGAAATATATGGTCCTATTCCTAACACAATTGAAAGTGATTTTTCAATTGTAAATTAAAAAGATTTTTTAGTGTCTTTTACAAAATTATTAGGTAGATTAATTAAGGGATTATGTTTATATATATAATCAAATTATGTTTGATAAATTTATAAATTTTAATTATCATTTATATCATAAATACAATTCTATTTAATGTGGAACTCAGAAATATGATTGGAATAATGAAAACCTGGTTAGAAAACATGATTATTTAGAGATTCAAATTAATTGATAAAACTTTCAAAATACATGATAGAGTATAGAAGGAGATGGATGCACCAAAGAAAGAACAAAAACAATTGATGATTAAATTGCTTCTCTTTAAAATTTACTTTTTTTACCTTGATGCCATAAAAAGATTCTTTGTGGATAAAATACTAATAATCAACTTAAATGTTATAAAACATAAATTTGAAGGTAATTATTTGGATACTATAAAAATAATTTGAACTATGTTGATTGGCTAAGACTAAGCGCAATTTTATGCCATGGGAAGTTTCAAGCTATGGGACAATGCAGGCTTGAAACAACCTCCAGGTTTTAAAGATGCTGGTCTCTTCTATTTTATAGGTGTTGGGTAAAAGGGATAGGAGACTAAATAGAAACGCAAAATGCAGGAATTGAAACCTAACTATGGCAATGCACCTGAGTGTAATCCTAATCCTAACCTGAGCACAATGAGACTATTATATGATTCTATTACATTTAACAGCTGACAAGTGCATGATCAATGTAAAAGATTGGAATAACAGAAGTAGAGGCTCACAATAGGGGAGTATTTTGCTGAGATACAGGAATTGTCAACAAAGGCATAGTGTTCAATCTTCTTAATAGAACCTTTCAATCACATAAGAGGTGCAAAAGTCACGCACAGTTATGTAGAACTTCAGATTCCAGAAAATGAGACAAAAGCAAATAACATTTCCAATCACAACACTAGAAAATCTACAACATAGACTACTGTGTAAATGACATAGATAACACCAATGAAGGCATGGAGCTTAAATTTCATTAATTCATTCAGACACATAAAGGGCATAGAAACATGCACGATTATATCAACTTTACAACTTCAGGAAATCAAGACAAGAGCAAATGATATTACTAGTTAAAATTACAAGAAGTCTAAACTATTAGAAATCTCCCCTTTTTTTTCTTACAAACCTTTTCCCTTTATAGCCTCGGATCACTCCTTTCATCATCCCTTTTCCCACGCAATCCTCTCTGTCCTTCGCTCACAGAGGACAAACAAACGATGCCTTCAATGCTATGGGGGGATCCAAAAATCTACCAGATTAACTATTCCATCTACTCAAATTAACTCCAACTAATTTTCCCTCCACTTCACTTTGTGGCAACAGATACACGAAACACCCTGTTATGTTTAAAAAGGGAGAGGACACTTAGGCAATTTTTTGAAGATCCTCTAGTCATCAAAAAATGACACTTGGCACTTTTTGCTAGATCCATCGAAGATGCATGACTCCTCTCCTTTTCTTTGGTTGTGCCATAGTTTTATTCGGGACTCATATCAGACTCTTATGGATGGTGACACTTGGCAGCTTCTGCGGACTTTGAAGTAACATTTGGGGCCCACCACAACCTTTATTTATCAAAGGAACTCAAAGATAGTTACTCATAAATTGGCATATGGTAGCCTCTGCTACTTCCATAAAGATATGTGGCGTCTTCTGCTTCTTCATCTAGGGGTACATGATACCTTCCACTTCTGTTGGAGACGGAGTAGAGAGGGACTCAGAGAGTGACACTTGGCAGCCTTCACTGTACTTTAGTATTTTAAGAAAAATGAAATAACACCTCTATGTGTTGTAGGAGAGCACTAGACCTAGACATTTAAACAAAGTCTCTTGATAGTCGACATGTGGTGACTTTTGCTGCTTCTTCAAAAGGATAGTTTAGGGCCTTTGCAACCGCTACCTGGTGCTTTTCACTCTCTATGCTTCTTGGTCTGTTGAAATTCCTTGCCAAAAGGTAGAAGGAAACACGGGTGCCTTTATTATACATGGGTGCTGACACATGGTGTGCTTCACTTAACTGCTACTAGGTACGTGGCACGATCTGTGGTTCTCTGGAAAGCCACAACAAAGTCCTCAAAAGTCACCAGTTGTCCATCTTCATCTCTAGAAACTGACACTTGGCCGCTTTCGATTGAATCCAAAAATTAGGTCAAAATTGAGATGGAAAGAGCAAAAGGGAAAAAATGGGACTGTGCTCTGAGGATGACACTTGGCAGCCTCCACTGCACTTTGACACTTAAGCAAAAATGAACCCGTCTTCTACTCCAAAACTCTGCTACTTCATCCAAGATGCGTAGGAACCAAAATTGCAATGCTCAAACTAAAAATAAATTAAATAAGGTGTAGAGTATGAAACTAATCTACAAACTAATCTCTAGAGATTTTGGAGATTTAAGTCATGAAACTATCAAAAAATATTTAATAGTTATTAAAAATGTTTCATTTATTTTTTGTCATATATATCAGAGTAAATCTACTTAATAGATATATTTAAAAAGAAAGTTTATTATTTAATAAAAGGAGAATTATATTTGTCTTTTTGCTTTAGTTTATTTTCAATTATGATTTTTTATAATTTTAAAATATATTGTATGATCTAGAGAAAATATTCCTAAATACCGTTACATCCAAATAATATTTTGGATGCATAAATCAATTGTGAAGTATGTTTGTTATATTTAATAGGCCCAAAAGAAGAGAATGTAAAAGAACTACTCAAAATATTTAGACAATCAAAATAGAAGGAAAAAAGTTTGAGCTTACAATCCAACAAAATTGAATTTTTTTTTGAAAAAGGATCATCAAAAGATACAACTCAAGTTTTAGTGGGGACCAATTTTGTTTTAGTGGGGACCAATTTTGTGTAAAGCATTTTATAAATTTAAATTATTATATTTTTAAAAATTATATGTTATAATATTTTAAATTATTCAAATTTATTTATATAATAATATTTTAAATTAGATTAAATTATATATATATATAGTAAAGAATAATTATAAATATTTAAGAATAATTATAAATATTTTGTAAAATTTTAGAGGTTATAAATAAAGAGAATTGTAATGTAAATAAATTTTTGATAAGGTAGAAAAATTTAATAAAGAAAGATCAAAGAAAAATCTTGATATTCCTTCCAAAAATAAATATAAGAATTATTAAACTCTCATTTTAAAAAAAAAATATTTTTATTAATCTTATATTTAATACTATATATTTTATTATACTTTTTTGCTATACAATAAATATATTATTTAAAATATCAAAAAGTCAAAATATACTTTTAAATTGCTTAATAATAAAAAATTAAATTTATTTTATTATATATATTTAATTCTTCCTTATATTTTCCCTTATTTTATTAATATTTCATTATTTTTTTTAAACTTTTAAATGCAAAATTAAAACAATAAAATTTATCTATAAATATTATTAATATTCGTATTTAATTTTTCCTACTTTACATATAAAAAACTCTCACTTTTTTCTTAATATTTTTCTTACATTTATAAAATGGGAATGAAGTGGGAGGTCATACGATCTTTCCCTTGCAATTTAAGTTTTCAATTTCATTGTTTTTTGTGTTTTAAATTTGGTGGAACAACTATTTGGTTTTGTATTGTCACTTTAATTTTTTTTGGTAGTTAGTTAATGTTTTGTTTGTTTGATTGATTGTTTGTTATAAATGGTATGTAATATAATTTATAAAAAAAATTAATTATATTATATAAATAATATTAAATTAAATAAAATTTAATAAATAATATAAATAAAATTTTTAGTTTTAATTAAATTTTTTATTTATTACATATTATTATATGATAGTTATATGACTTGAAATTATATTTTACAAATAACTCTTCTTTTTCATTTTTTTTCGTCTTTACACACACACACACACACACACACATACACATACAGATTGGAACATTCGATTTCTTATCATAAAATATTTTTAATAGGATGTTTTAATCATCATTTTCGCTAGCTACTTCGTCTTAATATTTATTACCTTGATCATCATCTTCAACTTCATTAAGTTAGTCAATATTTACAATGTATTTTATTTGTGGATCTTGGTTTTAATTTCACAATTTTTGTTTAGGTTCTTCCTCACTTATGTTATCTCGATCTTTTTTATTACCAAAATTAATATGTAAATACGATAGACATATTACATATTTTTTAAATCAATAAACACGTCTCATCTTTTGGCTAAAAAAATTATTATCTACTAATTATTTATATTTTCAAGATCAGAATAAATAAGACATACGTACATATTGTTATAGTAAATTTGAGAAACAATAAGCTTTCCTGAAAATTTATACAAATTGTGTACCATATTTTTTTATTACTGTTAATTTCAATAGTTTAAACTTGTATAAATAATCAAGCTTATAACAAACACACACACACACACACACACATCAAACAGAAATTTTAATGTAATTGATTAATATTGATTTAATAAATCAATTTATTATTTATTTAAAGTATTAAGGAAATGAAAATAATTTTAAGTAGATGAAAATATTTAATTTAAAAGTTTTATTGATTGATTATGACTGTTCTTATAATGAAAAATAAATAAATTAGAAAAAATATCTATTTTTTTTTTTCTTTTAATTTGAAAATTTTATATTTGCATAGAATCACCAATTCATCAAATATAAATAACATATGAATAACATTACTATTTTGAGATATTCTAGTTATTTTTAACATAAAATGTATTGATCCTACCTGATAAATGACTTGTTTCCTCACCTTAAATAGTTTCTTATAAATGTGATGACTTACTATGGTTGACCATACAATTAATTACTTACCTTTTATTATGATGAAGATAAGCGTATACATCTATTGTTGGAAGCCATGAGCAGTATATTTTCCAGCAACTCTTTTTATAAGAGTGATAATATCTCCTAAAATGGGTTAACATTTACTCTTTACATTATAGCATATGTTAATTTTACCTTAGGCTATGAAAGATAAGTATATTTACTAATATAAATTATAAAGTACACAGTATCTCATTAATATAAATTATAAAATATACACCATCTTTGTGTTTGCGAAAGAGGAATTTTTTAACCTCAAGAAGCTATTGACACAACAATACCAATGCCAATTTTTTGCTCATGTACTTTGGAATATTTTAAACGGTGTCATTGAAGATACGTAGTCTAACGTATGAAAATAGGAGAACTATATGAAACAATTTTCCCATTTTGTAATTGTTGTCGTCACTTATACTGAAATCCTTTATTGCAATCATTTAATAATATCTAATTATGTATATAGGGAGGATGTCACTAACACACATGAAATGTTAGGCATTTTATTTGAGTTTGAGATAGGGGCACTACTCATTTAATATGTTTTGTAGTGGGGCTTATGGTTCTATTATTTTCCAATCCCGGGAATATTCGTTGTCTTTCCACTACATACAATAAATATTAAGTAATGTAGATGTGACGTGTTTCCCTCACCTCAAAGATTTTCTTATGGATGTGGTGACTTGTAAGGGTTGAATATACACTGAATTTCTTTCCTTCGATTATGATGTAGATGAGCCTATACGTCCATTGTTGGAAGCTATGAGCAGTATACTTTGAAGCAACTCTTTTTAAGGAGATTGATCATATTGTTGATTTATTATTAGAAGTCATTCCATGACAGAGTACTTTTAAGTATCGTGGAAGAAACATACATATTTATTAATACAATGTTTATTTAAAACCTTTTAGGGTTTATTCAGATCATCATCGTACCTCCTCAATTGTCAACCCATAGTTGTTCATTATTATGGATACAAAACATATCTTCAATGTATTATGGAAAGATTACGAGCACGGTCTATTAGAAGAGTTGAGGAATCATAGAGTCTCTATATTGTAATGATTAATGCAAACTATCACTAGTTTTGAACATTGCACAGATATTGATAATGCTGCTGCTTGAGGTAGGCCACTATTGTATATGCTATTTTCTATTTATGTGTTCCTCTTTGCATTGATTCTATCATTTAAAAAAATCTTGTTGATGTGCCTGAGAAATTTTCATCAGTTTTAACATAATATGAGTCTAGATTAGAAGGTAGAGTGACGCGTTAAAACATCAAATTCATCTTTGCTTTTGTGGAAGTAACACACGTTAAATTGAAAAATAAAAGTTATGAGTTGGGCATGTGAAAGTGGTCTTTGAGAAACCCTACAGGTCTTAATATTTGTTAATAAAATTATCGTAGACTCTCATCAAGCATTACAACTGAAGATGTAACCTGTGAAACTTCCAACTTGAATAGCTATTAGTGTTTTTAATTATTTTGTAGATGAAAGTTATGCTTGAATTGTTGCTATAACTTCGATATTTATTAAAAGTTTTTTTTAAAATAATTTGCAAAATTTTGAGTTGTGAAATCAGTTTGAAGATCCTCTTAAGGTTTCATGGAACATGGATGTGTGAATGCAGTTGAATCCTCCAATTATACCATGTCAATATTTTTGGGTGCATGATTAGTTGAATGTTCTGCCCTTTTTCCTTCACAGTGGTTGGAGTTAAAAATACAAATTTCACTTCTTCTTAATTGATATAAAATAAAATTATATTTTATAGAAGTTTAAAAATATGCCAAAAATCTATGTTATAGCCTAAGGGTGTTATTACTTATGATATTGCCTCCTAGAAATCCACTGGACAGTGAGACTGCAAATGTACATTTAAAACCCGACTTTAAACTTCACAGAATGATCAGTTGAAAACATAGCCGAGAGTTCTGATGAAAACCGTTATAGAGAAACTTGGCATGAAGGAACATGTGAAAAGTTTCCTTCCTTATTCTTGTGAAATATATTTGCAGTGGAAGAGATTCTAAACAATCATAAATTTATGTTAAAATGAAACCCTATCCTTCTAAAACATCGATTAATGAGTGGTGGAAATAGAAGAGTGATTATCAAAGATAATACAATGGAAAATGAGGATTCGGGCGAACATAAGGTATTTAAAAGTGAATTTATTAGAAAAAAAAAAAAAAAAAATAGTTTTAGAAAATTTGTAAACCTACATAAGATTTTTAATTTTTCACTTTTAACAATGGGAGAGCCCAATCTAAAAAAAAAATCTACATTATTTATGAGTCGTCTCAAAACACTTAGAAAACTCAATGAAACGTGAATTTCGATTAATATCATTTGGGTACTTTTAATTTTAATGTAGATTGAAATTTTAGGTATAATACATTGAAAGAGGAGCAAGCAAAATTTATACATATTTTTAATGTTTTGGGGCAAATTAATATAAAAGGGAAGGTGTAAGGGAATGAGTTGAGAGAAATAAAGATAATATTTATTTGTGAATTAAAAATAAAAATTATAAATAAAATTAAAGTTGTATTTTTTTAAATGGATGAATTTAATTAAATTTTAAATAACATAATTGTTTATAAAGAAATTTAGGAAAAAATAATAATTAAATATAAAACAAACATTTAAAAAAATTATTAAATAAACCTTTTAAAACCTCTAGGAAGTAAATTATAAGAATGAAAAAAAAAAAAAAAAAAAACCAAACCTCTCAAAATACTATAAATGAGTAAATAAAACTCTTATTTTCATCTCTTATTTTATATATATTTAGAACTCTTAATCATAATTAAATATTTGTAAACTCAAAAGATTTCTTAAATTAAATTAATATAAATTAAATTTAACAAAAGAGAATTAAAATTTTCATTGACCAAAGTATGTTTGTTCATTGGAAGGGGATTAGTAAGAGGTATACAAGCATGTTACTTGTATACATATATCCCATTATTATATCAATTTTTTTATACTAGTCATTACATGTAAAAATATAAATAAAATGGATAAAATTCATGTTAAATAGAGTTTAAAATGACACACACACACACACACATATATAAACAAACTTCGTCAAATTTATTATTATGTTTTAAGTTAACTAGAGTCAAATTTGATAAATTATAAGTTTTAAATTTATTTTAGTTAGTATAATTATCTAGATCATATGTAATAAACCTTATAATACTAAAATGTTAGAGTTAGTTAAGGGATGTTGATGACTTTAGTAGATATTTTTTAATTTTTTAATTATTTCATACACATTATGACACCTCATTTTAAAATGTACATTTTAATAGAAAAGAAGTGTCATTACTAGAAATTTATAGAGAAATCAAAGCAACAACTAAAAGAGTTGAGATGGGGCATAGATAAATTCAATGAATGGTACCATTTTAAGGTTTATATTGAAATAATAAATTTACTATTTTATTTTATTGTAGCGTCAGTTAAATATATATTTTATATTCTTAAATATGTATGAAAATTATATTATATTTATAATTATAGAGATTGTATGTCATAGTTGAGAGTTTTGATATTCAGGTGGATAATAAGGATGGTTTTAATTACATGGATCATACCAATTTTGATTTATGTTTTTTTAAAAAAAAGATGTAAATTATGTTCATTCTATTTCTTACACTATCTTACTTTGATAGAAGAGAAATTACTCACTTGTTCATCTAAAACATTATTGCATATTTAATTGTTACAATTTATTTTATAATTAAAATTAATACTTTCTGATATAATGGTATCAATTTTATTTATACAATTTGAAAATATAATTTTTAATGAAAATTTTATTTTACATGTATATATGTATGCATGCATATATACATATGTATGTATGTATGTATATGCATAGGAGAAGACAAAATTCTTTGAAGATTTGAATATATATATACACACTATACCAACCATATCATAATCGTAATCATTTATTTAACTGCATATTAACTATGCAATTTAGTATTGTATAACAATACAATATTAATAATTATGCTAACACTCCCCACTTTATTATAAAAAGGTAAAATTATTAGTAATTCAATTGAAAAAATTCACCCTATTAATTCATTTGAAAACAACATCCCTATCTTTTCAAAAATATAAAGTTCAAACAAAAGAAGAAATTTAATGAAAGTTCGAAATGAGATGAAAGGAAGAAATCTACTGATCCAAGAATCAATTTTCTTGACCCTTCCATCCCATAAAAAATAGACAATAGATTTTTGTCTCTTGTAGGGAGGTAGATTATAGTTTTTTTTCTACTCTTGACAAAGTGAGTGTTGATGGGTTGAAGCTAAAGACACAAGGACATTTTGTTGAATGTTGGTTGTTGGATCAACAATGAATTTGTAGTTAGTTCCATGGTTTGTCCCAAATGTATTATTAATAGAGTTGTTACTAATAAATTTTAATGTATTGGTTGTTATCCTTTGTACAAGACTTAATGACATTTCAAAACTTTTTACTTTACCTTTACTCCAAAAAAATATCTATATTTAATATATTATTTTATATTAATATAAAATTATAAAATAATTAATAATAGATTGATTATATATATATATATATATATATATATATATATATATATATAAAGTTTAATAATATTTATATTATATCATTTTCATTTGTAAAATATAAAGACACAAAATTAAGGTACCTAAATATTTAGTAATTTCAATCTTACAGTGACTTTGTACTAATATTCTACCTGATAAAGATAAAAATATATATTATTTGAAAGACTCCGAAACCTTTTAAAATAAATAAAAAACATACAACCTTAAAACTCATTAGAAACACCTCTGACAACGGTAAATATAAGACAAAACATCAAAACAACTTCTTTAAAAAAAACTAGACAGTGAAACTGCAGCTGACAGTTAACAAAAAAATTAATCTGCCTTCCGCGAACATCCCTTTGTTGATTTCCATTTTCTTACACAATCCTCCCACCTTCTTTCCTAAAGACATCACCACACCAGCAACTACATGCTACCCAAACATAGCAAATATTATGCACTACATGTTATCCATTTTAGGAAGATATTCTTTGGAACGGGCGTTTTATAGATATTTCCATTTTTCTTACATATAACCATAGTCCATTCCTCCATGTCCCCGAGAGATTTGTTAGGATAGAAGGTGATAGAAACTGCGATTGAGTTACAATCCTGATGATTTTTTCTTAAATTTGTTGTGTTTAGTTCTTCCTTAGAAAATCACCGTTCTTGATTTGGATTTTTTACATTATCTACTCCACAATATCTACAACAGGGACGTCACTTGTGTCAACGGATTCCAGCTCATCTGAGGCAGAATCTGAATCATCACTTGCACAGTCATTACCTTTCACAGTGTGGTGAATTGGAATGAAATCCTTCTACCAAGAGGTTTACTTAATATTTTTAAGCTACATCAAGCATTCGATAAATCACCAACATCAATGTAACTGAAACAATAAAAAGAAGGCCCTCGTAATCAATAGATTGAGTCCACAAACGGTTCTCAAATTTTAATTTGCGTTTTGCAGTTCGATCTTTTGAGATATCGATGTTAAAAAGAATTTGGGCATAAATAATATGGGATAATAAGGCTTTAGCAGATTACGTAAGATGAAACTCTCCAAAGGTATTATCTATCATATTGTGACAATGTTTATCCAAAAAAATGAAGGCGGAGGTGAGGGAGATGAACCCAAATGTGTGTAATATTGAAAGGTCCAGCGACTGTGTTGAAAGTTAAAAACCATGGTTTTATAATAAAAATGTATTGATCCAAGAACATAAATGGTTTTGAATCACTTTCTTATCCTAAATGAAATGAAACGAAACAATAGAAAAAACTTTTATTAACACAAGGATAGATTTCCAATCTACCTTGCAAGAGAGGTTACTAGTGTCCTGAGATTTAACCATAGAGGTCAGAAAGTTTTGGCTAGATCTTAGCAAATTTGAAGATGATGCCCTTGGACGAGAAATATTTTTCGTTGTTAAGCACTATATGAGTATCGTCCTCTCCGAAAAAAACATAGGGAGTAGAAGAAGTAGAAGAAGCAGGAATGAGAGTGGATGCTTAGTGCAGCACATTACCTTAGCAAAATATTTTTTATTCTACTAAGACTGCTAGATTCTGCTTGGAGATGGGGTATTCCCCTTTGTCGTCCCCCTGTTTTTTTGTTGCCTATCTTATTATTTCTAAGAGTCTTAGATGAGATGCACCCATCCTTTTTATTTTTCGCTTAACGGTCCAACATAGGAAAAGGCAGGTTGGTTCTAGTGGCTGTCGCTGGAAAGCCAGAAGTTTCTATAGTGGGAATACTCCTTTAAAAATTTCTAAAAGATGGAAGCTAACTATGGATACCTATTGACTTTTCACTACTGAAATTTACATGAAATATTAGAATATTTTTGACAAATAATACCTTAAATATTCATTTATAACAGGACTCTAATCCGAATTTTGACGCTAATTGCACTAAATATAGTAGAGAGATATCAATTATTATTGGCCTGAATAACAGACTTTTGTCAATTTGGATATGATAGTGAAAGAAAAATAAGAGGAAATATGGACTTTTTTTCCGTATTTGCGAGAAAGCATGAGAAGGTTATACATATATCCATTTGGCTTTCATTATTTACTTTTCCCGTTTTTAATGTAGACGTGGATTAGATGTGAGGCCACACGACGGTTTGGATTTAGTCTGGGCATTATAAAGGATGTTAATATGTATTAAAAACTTGGAATATCAGATACTAACAGGATACATTTTCAAAAACGTAGAATAACAGGTACTAATAGGATACATTTCCTAGATCATACTAAAATTGATGTTGTTCTAAGATGTGTTCTTGAAATCAATTATTTATGTTATATACCTATATAACAGTTGTTTTAGTCTACATGGTGTCATCTATCATTTTGTGACATTAATATTTTATTCCTTAAACTGCTGGTGGATGTGATAATGAGATATCTAGTTACCGTCTTCTAATATATTTAACATGGAGTTATGATATTCCTTCATGGGACATGATGTTCTTCAAAGAGAAATTACTTCATTTGATGTTTGAATAAATACATTTTAGTATTGATAAGAGATTATTTATAATTTAAAAAAGGTTTCATCTTCTATGAAATTAAGGAAAATATGTTGGTTTATATTAAAATATAACTTTTTTTTAATAATATAAAATATAATTTTTATTGTAATATTTATAAATAAATATATATTTATGTAAAAAAATAATAATCTATAAATTAATTAAAAATTTAAATTATTAGAAGAAATTATTTTATAATTATTTTTAAATTATGATTTTTTAATTTGAAAAGATTTCATAAAATATAGAGATATAATAGGAATATTAAACTTTATTATTTCCCTATATAAAATTTAGAAGTTACAAGTGAAACATATACCTTATTTCTTTTGATTATTTCTCAAATTTATTATAGTTTACATAATTGAAGAGAAACATCAATTATTTTGTAGTAAGAGGAATCTATGCCACCAAAATCATATAAAATACGATTTTAAATTTAATTGATTGAATTTTTGTACTATATATGATTTTGAATTTAATTGATTGACTTTTTGTACTATAACCCTTTCGACAGCACCTTTATTTAACTTCTATATAATATTTTCTTATAAATTCATATATTTAAAAATATATACCCAAAAATTTCCTCAAATTAATATTAAGATAACCTAGATGATAATATTTACTGAAAACTAAATAATCTATTAAAATAACCTTAAAGTTTATTCATTTGATTATTTATTAATTTTAAATAATGATTGCATTTATCATCCATTTAATACCACATAAGCTCATGTTTATATATATATATATATATATATATATATATATATATTCAATTATACAATATCTTCATGTGTATGGCATATTAAAAAATAGTTATAGTTATAATATTTTGACAAATAATTACATTTATTATTCATTTAATATTAAATAAACTCATATTTTCCACATATATATACATTTCTCCATAATTTATATTTTTTATACATTCCTCCATAATTTATATATTTTCAACCATATGATCTCTTTTCTCGTGTGGGGGGCATATGAAGTACATTTCTCCATAATTTATATCTTTTATACATTCCTCCATAATTTATATATTTTCAACCATATGATCTCTTTTCTCATGTGGGGGGCATATGAAGTAATAGTTGTAGCTATAATATTTTGGCACAGCCCAATTAAATGTTCTTGTGGTTGAATAAGATTTCAACAATATCTATGTTCAATGTTGTAGTCTTGTAAAACCAGTTGATAATATTTCGGTGCAAACTTAAAAGAAATAAACATCAAGATTATATTTTCAAGTTTTCATATTATAGGATTGATCTAATTTACGTTTTTTTTTTTGGGATCTGAGAATTGTGAGAAAATATAGAATTGCAAAGCACATAGGTTAGTTGTTTACAAAATAATGTAAATACCTCTACCGTTTTCGAAATGACGTGATTGGGCTCCACTATACCGCCTTAAACCGGAGGTAAAAACCATGCAATCTACTTGTTAATCTATAGACATTGATTATCATCCACCATGGTTCATCTGTCGTTTCATCTTCGAACATTGCTACCGTTGTAAGAGAGTGGGAGACTTTACAATACTGAAAGGTTACTGCTATTATCTTTTCGGGTAAGAGATACGTGGTTTAATAAATATTTATTAAAATTTAATTTTAATTTATTAAAAATAGATTTGAGTTTGAATTATAAAATGATTATTTAAATAATACAATTTTTTCCTTTATTTCAGCAAAATATAATGCCAAATAAAAATAAAAATTAAGCACCCACACAAAATAAATCACGGGAAAAGGCCTTTCTAATATTTTTAAGTAGCCCGACTTGGTTTAGGTCCTCTGATAACTATTATAATTATTTTGTGAAAATACTCAATATGCTTGTAAAAACCCAACAATTATGTGTGTTAACCGTAACTTTGAGCAACTGGTTTCTGAGATAGAAATTTATTGAAAGAACTGTTAGCCAGAGAACTCATAAATATGATAATGGTGGTGTACATACCTTTTATTGCCATACTCATAGAGTTTCCCTCGGCTGGAAAAGATGATGACGGCCACTTCGGCCTCGCACAATATTGACAGTTCATGGGCCTTCTTCAGCAGGTCACTTCTGCGCTTGGAGAATGTCACCTGCCGATTTGTGCTGTTTTCGATCCTCTTTATTTCTATCTTCCCTCGCCCCATCAAACTGCCAACAACAGAGGCCCAAGAAAACAATCAAACGGAGATCTCAGAAAATACTTACACCAAACCGCGAATGGAGGCCGACCTGGTGTGAGGGTTGCAAATAAATCGCTGGTTTCCAATTACAGGCAGTCTATGAATTGTTGAGGATTTTCATTCAACTATAATAGGAAGGAGATAGGTGTTTGGATTTAAAAATTATTATTCGCTTCGTTAGGCATTAGAAAAGTACACCTAGGGAGCTCCCCTCACCCTTCCTGCTTTCTTCCTATCACAAGCCAAGTAAGGATATAATCTATCGTTAGATTTGAAGAGAGAGAGAGAATCAAATACAAGGCCCATATTCTTCTGCCCAAATGCAAAAAATAAACTAATAGTATCCCCAGTTTTAATTCCAGTTACGTTAATGACTGCCCCCACAGTCTGATGTCCCACGTGAATGACTGCCCCACTCTTGACAACGTTAGGATTGATATATATGGACTTCCTTGCTGTCTTCCACCATCTGTTCTATTTAAGTATATAAAATATATCATCGGCTTTACTTTAAAAGGATACATTTTCAGTCCAGGGAGGGACGCATCTGCAGGTATGTCCAAAAGGGATACAACTATAAAATAAAAGTGAAAAACTGTAAGTGGAAGGACATTTTTCAGCAACCCATTGGTTAAACACAAATAGAATATGAAGATATTCTTATCATATTTTTTTCTCTTATTCTCGACATGCGCCAAAGTCAAATAACTTTATAAAAAAACGGAAACATGTTTCTACTAAAAATAGATGTCTCACCTTCCAAGGGTTAATGATAGCCTTATCGTTTTCCTTCCTATAAAGTGCGCTCATCCTCATCTTTCCTTGGAGGACTGAGAAAACTTTTCGAAAGGAGAGAAACACTATTATAATAAGGGCATCAAGCGTTAAGTATCTGCCGGGTTAGCATATGATTTTGATATAGTTTATTTGTAGATATGGTTTATTTGTAGCATCTAGTTTAATGATATTGATGTAGGTTATTTTTATCCATTTTAAATCATTTATTATAAGAAAATAAGTATGAATGTATAATATTTGTTATGAACTTTGAAGCAATTTTATATAATAACAAAAATATTATACATAAAGACATTTTTTATGCTAATATTTTTAAATAATAATTATTTCATATGTTTTATAAGTCTATAAACAATTATAAGTGTGAACAAACTATTTAACATTCTTTCTAATGTCAAAGCTTTGATAGCATCAAGGGCATAATGAAGCATTTAGCAGGGTTTCCATTTTAATATATAACATAAATAAATGTTCACCCTAGAATCTCTTCTAATTCTTAAGCCACTAACTAGAAGCATGTATAATTATCTACATATTTACTTTTATCTAACCACTTTAAGCAAAATCAACTCCAAAATCATATGCTATAAAACATACTATACAAACAAGTATAGGATACAAGACAACTCTGATTTTAACTACAATACATCTGGTTATAGAGTTACTTGACTTTGTAAACCAAATTAAGTGAAGTAATTCATGAAACCCGACAGTTGACAAGCATCATTTTGTTTTCATGTTTGACAAGTTTTGTTAGTATATGGTTGGATATTGACAACTTAGGAGGTTAAATGCCATGTGAACTACAACAAAATTTTACCACATACATTATTTTGAGATCTAAGTACCATATAGAAATTAGGCTTCTTTTTCGAGAAGAGGTTTTGTTTGAGACCATAGTCCATTCATCAGAAGTTTTAAGTTAGGAACGAATCTGAGGGGTGTCGGTATCATAATGAAAAAATCCATCTATGAGATGAGGACCCAAAGCTAGAATTCAAGATGATCACCTAGCACTCTAAGGAGAAGAAATTAGGGAAAATCCCAAATTGAGTACCAAAAAGAGGTAACACCCTTGAAAGAAGAGGAGTATTTATCAGGATGGATCCAACTAGAATATCCTATGGGGAAGAGACTGAAGTTGGTGGTGACAATAAATATGAATTATTAATCAAGGAATCATTTTTAATCAATTTATGGTGAGGCTCAACACTGTCCCACCAAGAAGCGTGTCTCCCTTACTTTTAAACTCATCTACCATTGAGTTAGCCACCAATTTCTTTGGACATGAGGCCGCTAAATACTCATGTACAAAGCACAATGTGTACCTTAAGGTAACTTGTTCATAGTTCAATGGTTTCATCTAGATGCACTTACCCACCTTGAGCATATTTTCATCAAGCAATCCTTTTGATAAATCCATGGTCTACATTCTTAGGAAAAACATAAAAAAGCTTCCCTTAGGGTTTTATCAATAGGGATGAGGATAAAGGGAGTTTAAAATTATAGGGGAAGGTTAGGTAACCTACCATAAATCATGGACATTGATAAAGTTTCAATGACAATTTTGTTGGCCAATGACAAGATTAAAGGTTGGATACTAGGCTTTCATTTAAACCTATTTATCAATCAGTAGACCACCAATTTTTTTTGGACATGAAGCTACTAAATACTCATATACAAAACACAATCGATAGCTTAAGGTGACTTGCTCATAGTTCAACATTACTTATCCACCTTGAGCCTAATTTCCTCAATCAATCCCTTTGATAAATCCAATTCAATGCACATTTGAGCAAAAGTAGTCTAGGACTGATCTGAAATCTTAGAAGAAACAAAGAAAAGCTTCCCTAGGGTTTTATCAGTATTGACAAGGCTAAAAGGTGTCAAAAATTGCAAGGGAAGGTTAGGTAATCTACCCCAAATCAAGGACATTGAGAAAGTTTCAATGGTAAGATTAAAGGTTGGATACTAGGGTTTCATGCATAAATTAGATTTATGCCACATCTAAGGAATGATTTGTAGAATAAAATCTCTAACCTCCATGGAAGCACAAACCGCTATGTGGAATTCTTGGGCACAAGGGTAAATGACAAATTCATGATAAATCAAGGGTTTCCAATACTTAGAGATCTAAGAATGAAGGTTATCAAGGTTGGGCCAAAACTTGTGGAAGTGACACACCAAAGTAAGAGTCAAATACCAATCTTCAATGGCCAACATATCAACCCTCATTCCAAAAAAAAAGGATTGTGTTAGCTTTATTTATTTAGCCATTGAATAAATACAACAAAGATAAAATCAAACCCCTTTTTGAGAATACAGGCCTACATTGTCTTATGAAATCATGTTTAAACCTGTAACCAAGGCATGGGCAAGGGGATGTTTCACTAGAGAAGTAGCATCAATGGATGAAACAAGAAGGAATCATGCTGAGGGCAAAAGGAATTGGAAGGAGCTAAAAAGGTGCAAAAGATAGTTCCATCCAAGGGTATGTGGTGGGAGAAAAAGGAGGTTGAATCACCAACCACTAATGTTGCTAATATTTAATATCATTTCTAATTCATCCAACTCTTTAATATTCAATTGAATAAGGAGAGATATTGAATGCAATGTTGTTAACAATTTCCAAGATAGAATTTCATAAAAAGATACTTTAAGAGTTAAATCCCATGGTAAAAATGAGTAATGGCAACAACAATATCAATCCTAACTACAATAACAAATTTTTAGTGATACTAAGAACAAAATAAAATGTATATTTAAAATATACACTTTAATAGGCTTGTAGACCAATTTGGACCAAAGGATGTTAAAAATCACGATCATTATAGTGTTTCAAAAAGCCCGTGTTAGAATAAAAATTATTATTGCTGAATGATGTTGTATTTTCCAAACACATATGAAGTCATAATTATAGTAGGAAAATCCCAATCAATAATATGCATTAAAACCCATGTGGTTTACTAATGATTGGACAATTTTTTTTAAATTGATAGAGAAAAAACAAATAATTACCACAATCCCTTCACATAATTGTTAAATTGGTATTTAAAATTAGTTTCTATATTAGTTTTTAGACATGTTATCTACATGATAATGGAATGTATCTAGAAGATTTAATTTATAAGCATAAATATAACTACAAACCCTCAGTGCCATGTCATGTCTATAAAATCATATAGAGTGATCCATATCACATATTTAATTCAATCTAGTGTTGTAAATTTTCAAGGTCTTGACAAATTATTTCAAAAACTTCAAGTTGGGCAAATTTTGGTTTTTTCATTCATTCAATACATTTTATACTTCAAAAAAAGAAATCAGCCACTAATAAAACTATATATAATTTGAGATTGGTAATATTTATATAATCTAGTTAGGTAACTTGATGCATTCCTTATGAGAGAGAGAGAGAGTAAAATGCAAAATGACAAAGGCAAAGATTTCATCAATAAAAGGTTTCCTACAAATCAATAATTGGGCACATGAGATACACAAACAGTCTCAACTGATCTTTAGAATATAAATAAAATTCTATTTTGATCACAAAGTTTCAATCAAAATATAAGTTACAAGTTTCTGAAAACCTAGAGTTAGGTTTGACAGAACTCAGTTTGTGAAAAACTATGAGGCTTAACATGGTTATGTAATTATCCATATATAATCTTTTGAACCCTATCAAGTAATGAAATTCATTGCACAACTCTGGTAAAAGCTTTCACATCCTAATAAATGTAATTCTTGAAAATAAGTGAGTTCAAAGAACCTATGCAGAAGCATCGTTAAAGTATAGCTATAACATAATGATATACATGTTAGCATTGTATATTTGCAAATTACTTCTAGAATTTAACTTAAACTTGAACATCCTCTAAAATTTATACTATATAGTGAGAAATAAGTCAGGTTTGCAATGTTTTGGATAAGACAACTCAAACTCTTGCATCCTGAAGACATAAAAAAACATAGTATTTTATGATATTTTTATAATTTGATAATCTATTAGACATAAAGCATTAAACATTGTTCTAAATGCTATCAATGACTGAGGTTATTTTTTCCTCTATGTTTTTTGATGTTTGGCTTTACTACAATAGATTCAGGTAGCCAAGATGATAGATGTGTCATGCTATCTATTAATTTAGATCTATTATGTATATTGAGTATGAGTCATAGAGATATAAGCTCATATAACAAATAATTAAAACCATGCTTTAGACTAACTAGTCAATAATTATAGTGATTTCATTTATTCTAATTGATACCTCAGCTATGCAGATAAAAAAAAGTATGCTCTATTTATACATTAATGTGTTTTAAGGAAATACAAGGCAACGAAACTAGATAACTACTTTTTTGCATAATATATCTGCCAATTGTGATGTGTTTCAAAGATCAACAACTATTTATGATGAGGTCATAAGGAGTAAAATGAATGAAGTAACAAAATTCATAGGAGAACTCCGAAAGGATGTAGTATAACTAGTCACAAAAAAGGACTTAACATCTCACTTGGAACAAATCTTTAATAACATATAGTTGATCTGCAATAAGCTATGCCTACTTCTAGGCACTCATAAAGAAACAATGCCTAAGATAAAATCTAGAGTAGATTCGCTGTTAGAAAATTAGGACTTTATTGATAAAAAAATGAAAGAATTTGATGAAGAAATTTATTTATTAAGAAGATAATTCTTAAAAGATTCTGATCACACCAAAGATATCACTAATCAAATGGTAAAACTATCTTTGAAAGGATAGTTAATTCTAGATCCTGAAAAAGTCTATTCCAAATCTCTCTCTCTCTCATCTCTCTCTCTCTCTCTCTCTCTCTCTCTCTCTCTCTCTCTCTCTCTCTCCCCCCCCCTTTGTGTGTGTGTGTGTGTGTGTGTGTGTGTGTGTGTGTGTGTGTGTGTGTATGTATATATATATATATATATATATATATATACCACAAATGCTGCATTACCTACATTTTTATCTTCTCTTAGCAAAGAGAAAGATTTTCTGATATTGGAGTGAACACAAAATTTGATAGAGTTATCTAAAATTTAAAAAAAAAATCATCACATGATGATAATGGCTAAAAACATATAGGGGTTACCATTCTCCAAGAAAAACATTCTTATTTAGTTGTGAATGGGAATCCACTGGTCTGCAGTGAAGTGATCTTACATTCATTGATAATTGCTACTATGGAAAACCCATGGATTGATTCAAGAGTGCCTTAAAAATATATGAGTAGTTATTAAGCCTAGTGAATGATGCCATGTGATTTAAAAACAACTTGAAATGCACACTAAATTAGAGGTCATAACTAGGATTTTTAAATATGTCTATCATTCCAAAGGAAAGCCAATAGATAGTACTTCTACTATTAAAATTTGGATTCCATTTCATATTAAAGTGTGTACTTCATGATGAAAATGGCTTATAACCCTACATACTACTTAATATCCCGAACAAGTTTTATGAGCATGTATTACTTCACTTTTTTCTATCTATCTTGGTGTACTAGTACAACCTAGGATTGAGGACTATTGTGATCTATGACAAGTCTAGACATTCAATAATAATCAAAGTGTCTAAATCAAAATGTTGTTGTATTTGGAGAATCATTATTAAACATTTTAATTACTCCTCTTCAAAAATAAAACTAAATATGGGAAGTATAAGATTGTTAGATTACACAAGCAACCAACATATCAAGCTTGGTTCTCTAAATGAGACATTTGTTCCTCAAAACTTGAAATTGAAAAAGTTATTCACAAGATCAACAAACTAACTTTGAAAATACACCCAAGACCAAGCATTATTACAAGCAGAGAAAGGGTCCTAGATTTTGTATAATCTTGTAAAGACACTTCAAAATTTGCAAAGTTGAGTATAGCTCTACCTTGTGGCAATAATATATGACATTGCATAACTCTTCAGATGCACAAATGTTTGTATGTAGACCATAGAAATGGTTCTAGTGACACAACTTATACAAAATGCTCAATTACAATTTCCTTCAATCATTATACCTATATATCAGTTCAAAGAGGTAATGACCAATAACACCATTTGGAATCTTTGTACTAGGCCTATTGAGAGGGAATAATGTTTCTTCTGCTTCATGATGAAGACCCATCTGAAAGGATGATATGGTAAATAAATAATGGGATTGTGGTGGTTGTGTCCCTTTTAAGATGTGGTGTGCATGATAAGCTTGATTTTTATACAAGTGACAGCTTCTCAATAATTAAAAATTGCTCTCGAAAGGATATTCCATGTAAAGGCACTCAGAAATAAAAGTGGCATTATGATATAGCTAAAGATGGAGGCTAGAGTTTACGCACTCTACCATTTTAGCCTCCATCTTGCATTAAACATAAACCACCAAATAACTTCAATTAGAGCATATGTATGTCACAGGTTTGATTCTCACTGAACAACCAAAAGAAATACAAAAAAAGAAGGATAAATATTAGAATAAATAGGATTCCCTCTCCTTTGTCATTGCACAGATCAGATCACCATGGCTCTTGAGCTAGAAAATCAAAATCAAGATCAAAATCTGTAAGGGATGAAGGAAGGGAATCATAACAAGGATGAGTATGTTAGCAAGGGTATATTTAGATAGAAACATAGCTAGTTCCCTGAAAGCATATAAAATATGAATACTAATTAATAAATATAGACTAGAAGAGTTAATCAAATAGTCATTGTTGAATCTGATCTAATGGCATTTATAGTGGATGTGCCACCTAAGGTTCTTGGTAGGAGTAGATCTACCCAAAGGAGATGATCAAGGCATGAGATAGATGTGATGGGTTTTGATAATATTTTTGCCATCAATAAATTTACCAAAAAGAGATAATTGTGGCACACCATAAATGTTGTCTTAAAAAGTTAAAAATTCCACAGCTATTTTTATTTACACGCAATGCATTTATTGTATTTACTATTGATGATGTTAGCATTCCTTCCTTAAATAACATGTAAATAATTTGGACCAATCTTAATATAGATAAATGTTTTTTTTCATGATATTTGTTATAAAATGTACAACTTGACTTTTCTAAAATTAGAAAAAAAATTATACACAAAAAATAATGATTTTTGATTGGTCTAGAAAGCAAAGTTTAGTCTAAAGTTAAATAATATTGAAGACTTAAGTATCGTCTAGGATGAATAATATAATTATTTTAACAAAAAAAATTAAAGGGTATACTTTTCATGAAATGCACACAAGAGGGAGAGAGGTGTGTTTTCCATTGATTGAGAGAGATGTTAAGCTATTCAAGGGCCATCGATTAATGTCTTGTTCCATATTAGATTTATAAATAGAAATAATGAAATATTATTATTCTTTCATATTTATTGCTTTTATTTTGGGTTTATGGTGAAGGGGATCACACAATGATGGTTTGATTATTGATGTTGTGACTATTAGAATTAAAGTTGTTGGGGTGGCATCCTAAAAGTTTGTTTCAAAAGTATTCTACAAAATAAAGGTTATGAATTTTCTTCTAAAAATATATTTTTTTTTAAATTTTAATCTTAATTTTTGATGAAATATATTTATATATTTATTAAGTAGAAATATACAAATAATTCACAAAAGAAATATAGGTAGTATGAGAGCATGCCATGCAATCACATTAGGCAAAGTTTAGGAACCAAAAATAAAAGCACCATAAATAATTAGGTCCCATCTAGATAAAATTCATAATGTCATAATAAAAGATAATTTTAAAGGAGTAAGAGCAAGGATAGAAGGTAGAGGATCCATATCGTCAGGACCCTAGCTTGAGCTTGGTAATTTATTACCATCTAGAATAGGTTCCTAGCTAGTAGATTGAGTAATGTCCCTGTCATCTTATTCTTCTTGTGTCCAAGTGGGCAAAATGGCCAGAGAGAGCTTGGGGAACTCGTCCAACATGTCCATTTGACCTCTAGGTGGTATCCCCCAAGCATCCAAACATAGAGGAGGAGGAGGAGGAGGAGCATCCTAACCATCCTACCCAGTAGGGGAAGGAGGTGAAGGCTACCACCCTCATTTATACCTAGGAGGGGTCATGCACTGGTATGGGGTGCCATTGTGAGAGTAGCACCTAGAATGGCTATCATGGTGCCCTCCACATGGTGATAAATTAATTCTATCCTCTAGTCTAGGGTCCTTGGATAGAGATGGTGAAACTCGAACCATTGCACAAGGAGCATCTCCCCACTGAGAGAGGAGTTCTTGAAGGTGCCCAAGCTCTATAACAACTTTGTTGGCTTGAAATTGAATCTAAAAAAGAACATTTTAGATGATAGAGGACTTACTCAAAGCAAAAACATTACAATCTGAAGAAGCATTATTAAACACAACATTATTTCTTTTTTTCCAGAATAAGAAGAGAATATCCACTCTCAAATTATGCCAAACTTGGGTGTATTTAAATAGCAACACGAGTTTATGTCCAAGGAGGATGTGCTACCAATGAAAAAATTCAAGCTAGAAAGGATTGAAAAATAAGCCTTTTCATAGTTAATTTGAATGAACATAACTTGTTGCTTAGACCTTATGGGCCAATCCATCCCTTCCCAAACTATTATAATGTTATCCAAAATATATCAACTTTTGATGAAACCTATTTGTTTAGGGTGCATGATGAGAGGCAAAATATTGTGCAATCAGATCACCAGAGCCTTGGTAATGATTTTGTAGGAAACATTTAGGAGGGTGATGGGCCACCAATTGCAGATCAACTTGGGATCTCCCTACTTAGGTATGAATTTCTTGTTATCTAATTTTTGTGTTTGAATATATTTATAACTTACTAGAAAAAAAAATATTTAATTGAAATTATTTTTCCTCATTTTGAAAATATGTTCAAAAGTTGGGTATTGTCTTCCTAGTCTCTGTAGAATATAAAATTATATGATGTTTTTATTATAAAAATGAGATTTTTATTTTGTTTTGATAACTATCATTATGTTTTTGGCCATTTTAAGAAGATCCTTTATATGCTGAGAATTATTTTCTTTTTTTCTCTCCTTCGACTCATGAATTAAATATTATAGAAGGTATGACCCTTATAGTGTAAGTGTAGGTTTTGTTCTTTGGTATTTATTTTCCTTTTTGATATTTTCTTAAAAACCTAATCTCTTTTATACATCATTTTTTTCTACTGAAGTTCTTAAATTTTACTATATATGTCCTAAAAAACTTGTTTACATTATGGTTCATCTCACATGAAACATAAAGAAAACATGTTACATTAAAATAGGATACAATATTCATTTCCCATATATGTTTTATATAACCTTACCCAGCAATGTTTTTTCACCTATCTTATGAATAAATAATTGAAAAATATCTCTTGATGGATTCATGTGCCAACTTTTTTTAAAAACCAAAATCTATGAATTATAAAGTAAGAAGAGATGATAGGTTTGCTAGAAAACCATACACTCTATAAAAATGGAAAAATAACATAATGCAATACATAGACAATTGAATAGACAAAATATCCAACATGCATGAGTTAAAACATATGATTTATGTGGTAAAACCTTAGCAAATCTAAAGAAACAACCATGGTGCAAGATATCAAGGTTTATTAATTACAAGATGAAAATATTATATCCAAACATGCCATATATATTACATGCAAACTTAAAAAAAAAAAATATACCTAATTAGCAAAGCACCATTAGGATTTCTCCTCCTAAAAATATAGTGGGAAAACTCCATTAAGACTTTCCTTCTAAAAATAAATTCTAATGGAATTTATCTTCCTATAAATAGGGGTCTGATTCCTTGATTTTTTTCCTAAACCCCCTCTAGGTGGACTCCATATGATGTTAGGACCCCCTAACTCCCCTCTGACAATGATGGAGGGGGGCGTGTTGCAAATCCCTCACCCCACCCCACCCCCCACACCTACCTGTCAAGAAGTGGGTTGTAAACCACACTACAAAATGATCCAAAATTTAACTTTATTATCACATATCTAACAAGTTGCAATACTATTGGTAATTGAAATCTTAGTCGTAATACATACAAGAAACATTACAATCGAATAATAATGTTGATATTTAAATTGGTAGTTATATTTGATTTAGTACTTACTCATGCTAAAGATAACCCAAATCTTGTCATCATTGTGTTGGGTGAATATTTTGTCACCAGCTAATTGATAGGCAAAATAGGTTGTTTCAACCACAACATAAGGAGATTTATCAGCCAAATGTGCAGGTCGATTACATCAAAAAGAGAAAAATCTCTCCTCTCATCAAGGGGAGGTTCCCTATAAATATGAGGTATATATATATATATATATATATATATATATATATATATATATATATATATATATATATATATATATATATATAAGCTAAAAATGACACTCAAGGGTAGGATAACACCATCCATCTCTTTTTTTCAGAAATGATGTTCACAAACATAGGAGAAATCTTAGTGAAAATACTGAAGACACTTCTCTTCTTTCAAAAGTGGTCTGCAACAAACAACATGAATTCTTTCTGGAAAGTTACTGTAATAGGGCGTAATAACTAGTAGAATGAGGTCTAGCGCAAAGTCTCCACCTCAACTGCCAAATAGTGAAATATGAAGAACAATGGGGGCACAAATTCATCCCAAGATCCTTTACATAGAAATAGAAAATAAACACACTAAAGACAATTGTGGTAGCACAAAGTCTCTCCACAGTCAGCTTCAAGACACCTTCCTAGTTACTTCTACTAGTCCTGCTTATTTAATTACATATACAAGAATGCATTCAGGAAATAGACATAAGAACAATTCCTCAACAACACAAGCTATTCCAGGACAAAGTCTAAAAGGTCACTTGCTTTCTCATTCAAATAAAGAAATATGATTAACAATCTGAGCTCAAAGTCTCAGGAAATGCCTTTCAATTTGGGTAGAGTTTCACTTTTATATCAGAGAGATCTCTTAGTTACTTCCACTAGTCCTACTTATTTAATTAAATGGACAAGAACGCATTCAAGAAATAGACATAAAAATAATTTCCTCAATAACACAAGATATTCTAGCCCAAAGTTTGAAAGGTCACTTGCTTTCTCATTCAAATAAAGAAATATGATTAACAATTTGAGCTCAAAGTCTCAGGAAATGCCTTTCAATTTGGGTATATTTTCACTTTTATATCAGAGAGATATCCCTTTGAATAAAATAAGAGATTAAAATATATAATATCCAAGAAAGACTTTGAACTTTGTTTCATGGAATGGCCCATGTTGCATTCAATGCCTTGAATGCATTTTTAGTTCTATCAAGGGGCCATGATAGAATAGGGCATCGGTCTTGACTATGGCGTGTCAATTCATATCAAATGTCTCCTCCAAAGTATAGGCCACTTGGTCTACTTCCTAATATGTATACAGTTGTCCACTCACTTTTATTCAAAGGGAGAAAAATAGGCCGCACTTTTGAATATTTGCACTCTGATGTCTACTTGGTGGACTGTTCTACCTACTGGAATAACTCCCTTGTAGATATTTCAGTATCCCCTATAGCTTTTTGAGCTCTTGGGATATCTTCTTACCTTTGGTAGGCTCTTTCAACTCTTTCTATAGTTGTTCACTGAGTTTTGTCTTCAAGTTCCATGCCATATTTGAAAATAAATGAGCATTTTATTACCTTAAATTTGATGTCCATAGGGATGTCATTGGTCACTTGAACCACATTGAACCTTGAACCTTTGAGCTTTGAAATTTCATTGGTTCAATGGTTCAATGGTTTGGGAAGTCTGGGTGATCCCTTGGTTCAATCGCTTCTTTGGTTCAATTGCTTCCTTGGTTCAATCACTTTCTTTCCTCTTTGGTTGAACCATCTCTTCGAACTTGTCTCTAGAATCTTCCACTTCTTTCTTTCGCTTGAAGCTCCCTTTTAAACTTTGAAATTCCTTGAACCTTTGAACCTTTAAAATTTGAATGATTTTGGTTCAAGGTTCAATGGTTCATTCTCTTTCTCAAAATCTTTTGTTCCTTTGAACTTTTTGGATCATTTTCTTTTCTATTGAGCTCGTTGAATCTTTGAACTTTAAACTCTTTTGGTTCAAGGTTTAATGGTTCGATGGTTCATTCTTTGTTCTTCAAATCCTTTGTTCTTCTAAGTCTCTCAAACTTTATTGATCTCATTGAACCTTGAACCTTTGAACCATTTTGGTTCAATGTTCAACAGTTAAATATTTATTCTTTGAAGTCTTCTTTTCTTTAAGTCATTTGAAGCTGTTGAACTTTCTGAAGTGCTTAAACTTTAAACTTGCCAAAGTGCTTAAATCTTTAAGTCTACTGATGTCATTGAACCTTGAACCTGTTGAACCTTTGAACCTTTTAGTTTAAGGTTCAATGGTTCAACAGTTCAATCTTTTGATTGAAGCCTGCCGATAAGTCTTTTGATTGAACTATGGTGTTGAACTAGCCTTGAAATGCCTAAGTGTTGGGAACTTGTTTCTTTGTGAGAGCTCACCTATTGAAGTGGTTGAACCTACAAGTCCCTTAGCTGAAAAAGCTTAAATAATTGAAGAACTTGGATGCTCAGAACATTTTTTGAGAAGGAAAGATAGAATTTTGGCCTACAGGACCAAAATAGTTTATATGTTGTCCCCAAAAACAAGTGATAGATTTTGGGAACAATAACTGGCTCCAGTTGGGGAACTTCCATCGATGGTAAAAATAATCAAAGGGAGTAGAATCCAAAATCTCTAGTGCCTATAAGTATGCCATTGGGCTATGGAGTCATGCTACCCAAAATAGAAAGGCACCAAAAAATGAAAATGAACAACAAAAAAAGAAATAAAGGTTATACAAATATATATATGTACAACTGATGTCACCTGATACTTCAAGGATTAAAGTGCTTCAGATGTTACCCATTATGAGGTAGTGAAAAGGCTGTGCCATCTTGATACTTCAATAGAAAACTATTTTCACCATTGAGTTTATGAATAGTAAATGGGCCTTTCCATAGGGAATCAAATTTCCCATGCATTCCCTTTGGTTCTCTTCTCTTGTCTAATAATAGAACTTGATCACCAATCTGAATATTACAAGATTTTGCTTTCTAGTTGAAGAGCTTCTTCACCAAACTTTGATGCCTAGCGATTCGGTCCACCACCAAGTTCTCTGCTTATCTACCTTAGTCAAGCACATGATCCTCTTGTCGATGGAGCTTTCATATGTCTGATCTTTGACCACCTTTGCCAATTTTAGTTTTGGTAATTCTAGGGTGATTGGTATCTCTACATTGAGACCATACAAAAGTTGGAAAGGTGACATACCTATTGCCCTCTTGGGCTTAATTTTGTCTACCCATAAAGCATCAAACAATGCTTTATGCTAGGTTCATTGGTTGTCATCTAGCAGCTTCTTGATGATGGTCACCAAGTTCCTGTTGCTCAATTTTGCTTGGCCATTTCCTTGTGGAAAATAATTAAAAGAGTGGGAGAGGGTAATCCCATAATGAAAATAGAACTGAGTAATATCATGGGAAAAGAAATAGGCTGCATTGTCAGTCACTATCTTGGTTAGGACCCCAAACTTGGAAATGATGTTCTCCTTGAAGAAATTGCATACTACTTCTAAAGTAGCATGCTTGGCTAGAATAGCTTCCACCCATTTGGTGAAGTAATCTGTGGCAATGAGGACATAATCATATCCAATGCTTGAAGATAGGTTTACAGCACCAATGACATCAATTTCTCATTGCTAAAATGGCTCTTTTATTACCACTGGATTAAGAGGCAAAGTAGATAACTTAGGTCTTCTAATGAACTTTTGGCATAGTTCACATCTTTATACCCATTTGTATGCATCTTGAAATAGAGTAGGCCAGTAATACCTGGCTCACAAAATCTTATGGGTAGTTATAGGTGAATAAAAATGTCCTCCATAGGCTAGATTATGGAAGGACTCAATAAGTTGTTTCTACTGCACTTTATCTATGCAATGAAGGAATACCCCATCAAGGTTCCTCTTATATAGCCCATTGTCCCATAGGACAAAGTTGGTAGCTTTTAACTTGACTGTCCTCTTTCCTTTACGAGATAGGTGAGCAGGACACTCACCATAGGTAAGAAAATAAACAATGTTTGAATACCACTCATTCATGGTGGTGATAAATAGGACTATTGGCATGTCTTCAATTTCTTCTTCTTCATGCCCAATTTCTTCTGATCTGTTATCAACAATCAATTGCCAGAGATCCCTTCCCCACATAAGCTTGGTTGGTTTGATAATCAGATCAAACTCTTAGACTTTAGCAATCCAATTGCCCCTTTTGTTTCCAAACTCCTGCTGAGTTAATATGGATTTGACTATGGTATAAGGAACCAGGGCAATAATTTGGGAATTCAAAATGTAAAAGCAAAAATGCTTTACTTACCTTTATCACTACATAAGCATGCTTCTCCAGATTTGAATATTTTAGTTCATGAGCTTTGAGAGGATAGCTCATGAAAGATATGGGAGATTCCACACCTTCTTTGTTCTGTTGAACTAGAATTTCTAAAAGTGTGTGCTCAAAAGCATAACTGTACATTATGAAATCTTTGGTATAATCTAGACAAATTAGAATTGGGGCATGGGCAATAGCTGTCTTGATGTCCTGAAATGCTGATTTGCCTTCTTCAGTCTAGCTAAAAGTGGCCTTTCCCTTCATCATGTCCATAATGAGGCAAGTCTTCTCTACAAACTTAGGAATGAACCTTCATAAAAAATTCGCCTTTCTAATGAAAGAGTGAACTGTAGTCTTACTTATGGATAGAGTAAGCTCGTGGATGGATTTGGCTCTTTATGGATCAATCTTTATGCCTTCTCAGGATACAATGTGTTTGAGAAGATTCCCTTCTGTTATCCAAAAAATAGACTTCTTGGGATTTAGAGAGATGCCATTTTGTTGACATCATTCCAACACTTGTTGTTGATGCACATGATCAGGGTGGTGTTTGGAAAAGATAGTTAAATCATCAAGGTACACCATAATGAACTTACCCATTTCATCTTTGAAAGCAAGGTCCATTGCTCTCTGAAAAGTGGTGCTATAATTTATTAGGCCAAATGCCATTCTTTGATATGTAAAAGTACCCCAAGGTGTGGTGAAGGTAATCTTATGTTGGTCTGCTTCACCAAATTCCACTTGATTGTACCTCGAGAAGCCATCTAACATTGATAACATCTCTGAACCAGTTACTGTCTAAAGGACTTGATCCATGATGGGTAGAGGGTAATTATCCTTTAGGGAGGATTGAATCAAAATCATAAAATCTATGCAGAGGCAAATTTTGCCATTCTTTTTTTCATAGGTATTATGTTTGCAATCCATGTGGAATGATGGATTGGGAAAATTATTCTAGCATTCAATTTTTTTTGTATTTTAGACAGAATAGTACCTGATATCTTTGGATTATACTGTCAGGATTTATGCTTGTAAGACATTGAATCACTCTTGAGAGGAATTTCATGGTGAATTTCTTTAGGCCTAAGCGACTTCAGATCATCATAAGAGTACACCAAAACATCCATGTAATGGTGAAGCAGGTCAGTAAATTTGAGTTTCTCCTCCAGAGTGAAAGCACTTCCCAATGTTCACCATCTTGGGATTTTCCTTGGTACCCAAGTTTATCTGATCAAATTCCTGGGAGGATCTTGAATCCATTTATTGTTGTTTGATGAACCTGTCATGCTTATCAAATAGTTTCTTAAGAGAAACTAGTCCTTTTGGGATTTTATTCCCTTTGAGATATAGGAATTCTTCACCTATGTCTGAACTTGTTTCAAGGGTTGATTCAAGTTTCTAAGGCTCATTGCCTTTGACGTGAAGCTATTCAAAACTATCTTTTTGTTCCAAAAAGGTGATGATTTGGTTATTGCCATTAAACACTTTCCAATGATTGGCATTGTCAAGCACACTTGGTTGAAAAACCAGTTTAATAGTGTACCTATCTCCTTTAAAATTTAGGTGAGGAACCAAAAGAGTTACAAAAAAAGTAATGCATTAGCTCGATCGTTGAATTCCTTAGGTGTTGCAGAGATGTTGAAAGCATCAAAAATTACAATTTGATCCCAAATTAGATTGTGATAATGGCACAATCTCTCATTTTTGGTTTGGTACAAGTTCTAGACCTAGTAAACCACTAGGTTAGCATCTCCTTTGGCATGAAGGAGTTTGACACCTCTGTCTTGAGCAGCCTTTAATCTGAGCAGCAGTGATTCATATTCAGCAGTATTGTTGGTATTACTAAATTGTAAGTTATAAGAAGAGGGGGAAATATCTCCTTGAGGAGATATTAGAACAATCCTAGCTTCAAAATTAGTAGAAAAGTAGTTGCCATCAAATTCTAGAATCCATATGCCAATAGGATCTGTGCTTTCCTCAAATTTTCTTTTAATTGGAGTAGAAGATTCTTTTGTGCTTGTACTACATTTTACCAATCCTTATGCTATTTTGTCTGAATTGATTGTTATGCTGTCACATTCAAGAATTTCATCAAATGCCACAAGAAATTCCTCCATGGATAGGAAGTAATTACCTATGCCTGAAGACTCAAATAGAATTTGAGTTTCAGGTGTTGATGTTTGAGTGACCACATATTTTGCTTCCTTCTTAGGCATTAATTTCTGCATGATGCCTTTGACTAGGGATCTTTGCTTCTAACAAGTCCATACTTAACTTACCACCAACAACTTTGCAGAAATTTCACCCAAGAAGAATGATCATATGAGTTTAGGATGTCAGCCACTAGGACTGTCATCTTGATTCTCTTATCTGTAAATGTTGCAAATGCAAATTGGGCATTCTTGATTTGTCCTAGCAGTGGCACTTGTTTGTTCTCTATGGAGAAACATCTCCCAAATATCTTGGTCAGTGTGAGTCTAAGAGATTCTACAACTTTGGTAGGCATGACATTATTAGATGCCCATGAGTCTATTATGCAGTTGTTTAACTAGTGTCTATTTATCAGCAGGGAAACATAAACTGGTTCTATTTTCCTAGGGGCAGCTAGAGAAGTAATGAAAAGGTTATTCTAGGTGGATGTGTTCTTGGGGGACCAAGAGTTACTTTAAAAATGTCTTGTCCTACAGGGATGGCTTTATCCTTCACACATTCCACTAATATATCCAATTGCTCAGGATTGGATTGGAGGAATTCAAACTCATTCTTTTGAATTTTGGTCTTTTTGACATGGTCAACTATGTTAAATGACTGAAATGGACTAGGAATAGAGGAAGGAAGTTCATCCTTCTAGTTTTTAGGGGGGGTACTAGTCTACAATTTAAAGTTGAAGATGAAGGAATGATTGATGTACTTACCTTTTTAGCGATCACTAGGTCCTTTAATTAAAAAGGTAGAGTGGTTCCCCACTTAGAAATTAAAATTGCTGGTTGAGAATGATCCTCTATGTTTTTCTTATCAGCTTGTTGGGCTGACTGGTTCTGGGATTGGGTGAATATAACGTATGATCCATCAAGTTCTTCATGTTTACTTCTGGGTTCATCTTGGTAATTCAAGAAACCAATGTTGGAGTCAGAAAGAGATTCTTCTTGGTCCTCTATGAAGAGATCAACATCATTTTTAGGGTTCAACTCAGGTTGGAATGAGAAATTAGATTTTATTTCAAGATATCCAACTACTGAATTGGTTGGATGTGCTTCAATGGCAAGTTTTCCCTATGGGGGAGGAAGATGATTTGGCTACCCTTGATTCCTAGGTAGCATTTCTTTGGTACGACTAATTAGGAAAATTTCTCCTTGGTATATCTCTATATGAAGGAGTAGAAGACATCCCTTGCGCCATTTGCTTCCTAAGAGCTAGCAACTCATTTTCCAGCTTCTAGACCATAGGATCAGTGGTTCTTGTAGATCAATTCTTAGAAGATGAAGAATATTTGCCTCTTTTAGGATCTCTTCTTATCTTCCCTGCCAAGATGAGATCATCTTCCACCTCAGAGGCCAAATCTTGAGCTAAAGCAAGGTCTATGTGGCTAGCCCATCTCAATAAGAAATTCAGTTTAGGTAGCTGTGAATTGATGAAGAAGCATTTGAGATTCTGAATTGTTGGCTGAGCAATTATGTCAATCATGTTCCTCATCTTATCAAACTAAGCTATGAAATCCCTCATAGGCTCATGAGGCTCCTTCTTCATCTATGTGAGCTAGGCCAACAGGGCATGTGCATCTGCTACAAGCTTGAGCCTGGCTTCAAATTTGGATTTGAGGGTGTTCCAGTCAGTCACAATATGGGGATACAGATGATAAAACTAGTCTGCAACAGCACCTTGCAATGTTTCCACAAATAGCCTAACTGTTACATCTTCATAATCCACACTTATCACGCCACAGGCTATGCTGAAGGTTGTAATATGTTCATCAGGATGAACTCTCCCATTACCATAGAATTTGGGGAAATTTTTTCCTAGAACTGTGAGGTAGCTCATGTAGAGGTGAAGTTAAATTGAGTGGGCCAAAAGAGTTACCCCAGGGGCCTTGAACTGCCATTGTATGACTATGGAAAGGGGGGGATAACAAATCTAGGTGGAGTATGTATAGGAAAAGCTTTGCTAGTAGAGGAAAACAAATATCTACATTGTATTGGTGACCTAGTGTTGGTAGGAGGAAGACTCTTAGTTTGTTGAAGGTGAGGTTGTGGAGGAAACAACTCAAAATTGCTCTGCTGCACCAACTCAAAAATAGGGTCAACAACACCTTTGGATCTCTAGTTTCTCATATAGTGTGGAGCTGCCAAATTATAAAGCTAAAATGGATAAGGATATGGACTGCTTCAATTTGAAGCTTGAGGCTTCAAACTGCACAAAATGTTCCCCTGCAGAATCACCAAAAATTGTTGGAATGGAGCTAGCAGAGAATTGACTTTTGAAATGAAATGCTTGATCTTTAGCGTCTCTAGTTTGATAGCTCAGAGTGTATAATGGAAATGGATAAGGCTATAATTATAATTAATAAGACATAGGTGATGCTGCAATCTGAATCTTGAGGCTTCAAATTGTGAAAAATTATTGTGTCCCCTGCAAAGTCACCAAAAACTTTTGGGTGAATATTTTGTCACAAACTAATTAATAGGAAAAATAGGTTGTTTCAACCATAGCATAAGGATATTTATCAACCAAATGTGTAGGTCGACCACATCAAAAGGGGAAAAATCTCTCCTCTTATCAAGGGGAGGTTACCTATAGATATGAGGTACTATATATATATATATATATATTATATATATATATATATATATATATATATATATATATATATGATTGTTATATATATATATATATATATATATAAGTTCAAAATAACAATCAGGGGTAGGATAACACCATCTATCTCTCTTTTTTAGAGATGATGTTCACAAACATAGGAGAAATCTTGGTGAAAACATTGAAGGCACTTCTCTTCTTTTAGAAGTGGTTTGTAGCAAAAAACAAGAATTCTTTCTGGAAAGTAACTGTAACAGGGCGCAATAACCAGCAGAATGAGGTGTAGCACAAAGTCTCCACCTCAACTGCTAAAGAGTGAAATACAAAGGACAATGGGGGCACAAAGTCATCCCAAGATATTTTACATAGAAATAGAAAATAAGCACACTAAAGACAATTGTGGTAACACAAAGTCTCTCCACAGTCAGCTTCAGGACACCTTCCTAGTTGCTTCCACTAATCCTACTTATTTAATTAAATGGACAAGAATGCATTTAAGAATAGACATAAGAATAATTTCCTCAATAACACAAGCTATTCCAGCACAAAGTCTGAAAGGTCACTTACTTTCTCATTCAAATAAAGAAATATAATTAACACTCTGAGCTCAAAGTCTCAGGAAATGCCTTTCAATTTTGGTAGAGTTTCGCTTCTATATTAGAGAGATCTCTTGGTTACTTCTACAATTACTACTTATTTAATTAAATGGACAAGAACACATTTAGGAAATAGACATAAGAACAATTTCCTCAACAACACAAGCTATTCCAGCACAAAGTTTGAAAGGTCACTTGCTTTCTCATTCAAATAAAGAAATATGATTAACAATCTGAGCTCAAAGTCTCAAGAAATGCCTTTCAATGTGGGTAAAGTTTCACTTTTATATTATAGAGATATCCCTTTACATAAAATAAGAGATTACAATATATAGTATCCAAGAAAGACTTGGCACTTGGTTTCATGGAATGGCCCATGATGCATTTAATGCCTTAAATGCATTTTTAGTTCTTTCAAGGGGCCATGCTAGAATAGGGCATCGGCCTTAACTATGGCATGTCAATTCATCTCAAATGTCTCCTCCAAAGTATAGGTTGCTTGGTCGTCTTCCTAATATGTATGCAATTATCCACTCACTTTTATTCAAAGGGAGAAAAATAGGCTGCGCCTTTGAATTTCTATGCTCTGATGTCTACTTGGTGGACTGTTCCACCTACTGGAATAACTCCCCTATAGATATTTTAGTATTCCCTGTATCTTTTTGAGCTCTTGGGCTATCTTCTTACCTTTAGCAGGCTCTTTTAGCTCTTTCTTCAGCTGTTCACTGATTTGTGTCTTCAAGTTTTGTGGCATATTTAAAAATAAATAGGCATTTTATTATCTTAAATTTGACATCCATGGGGATGTCATTGGTCACTTGGTCACTTGAACTACGTTAAACCTTGAACCTTTGAACTTTGAAAGTTCATTGGTTCAATGGTTCGGGCAGTTCAGGCGATCCCTTGGTTCAATCGCTTCTTTGGTTCAATCACTTCCTTGGTTCAATCACTTTCTTTCCTCTTTGGTTGAACCATCTCTTTGAACTTGTCTCTAGATTTTTCCACTTCTTTCCTTCGCTCGAAGCTCCTTTTCAAACTTTGAAATTCCTTGAACTTTTAAAGCTTTGAACTTTGAACCATTTTGGTTAAAGGTTCAATGGTTCATTCTCTTTCTCAAAATCTTTTGTTCCTTTGAACTTTCTGGATCCTTTTCTTTTCTATTGAACTCGTTGAAGCTTTGAACTTTGAACTCTTTTAGTTCAAGGTTCAATGGTTCAATGGTTCATTCTTTGTTCTTCAAATCCTTCATTCTTCTAAGTCTCTTAAACTTTATTGAACTCATTCAACCATGAACCTTTGAACCATTTTGGTTCAAGGTTCAACGGTTCAATAGTTCAATCTTTCTTCTTTGAAGTCTTCTTTTCTTTAAGTCCTTTGAAGCCGTTGAACTTTCCAAAGTGGTTGAACTTTAAACATGCTAAAGCGCTTAACTCTTTAAGTCTACTGATGTCATTGAACCTTTGAACCTGTTGAACCTTTGAACCTTTTGGTTCAAGGTTCAATGGTTCAACCTTTTGATTGAAGCCCACCAATAAGTCTTTTGAATGAACTTCAGCATTGAACCAGCCTTGAAATGCCTAAGTGTTGGGAACTTGTTTCTTTGTGAGAGATCACCTATTGAAGTGGTCGAACTTGTTGAACTTGCGAGTCCCTTAGCTAAAAAAGATTGAATAATTGAAGAACTTAGATGCTCAGAACATTTTTTTGAGAAGGGAAGAGAAAATTTTGGCCTGTAGGACCAAAATAGGTAATATGTTGTCCCCAAAAATAAGTGATGGATTTTGGGAACAACACATTGAAACATAAATTTTTAGATGCCACACATATTCATGCATATACCTTGGATGATGAGGCTAAGAAATGTTTTTATATTACTCAATTATTGGAATTTTTCATTTCATTAACTCTAAAAACTATTCATGGCTCATATATTTTCCATATTCTCCCTACAAGACATCTATTAAATTCTCTCACTATTTCATTTTTCATCTTGAGTAATAAGAATATGTTCTTTAGAATAGACACCCATTTTAGCTTAATGATTTTATGAAAAAAAATAAAAAATAACTATTATAGAATACTTGGAGCTTTGCAATAGTTAGAATCTAATAATGGGCTACAATTTGAGGATATGTCCTAAGATCACAATGTTTAAATGAATATTTATTCATGGAATGTAAAAAATCAATGGTACCAACTTCAAAATAACTCAGTACTTGATATATAATAGTCATTTTCATATTTGTTTTTGTTTGGTAAGAAATAAAGAGTTCTAGAATCCATATCACACAGTCTATGGATTTATTTAGTCATCTATATTTTTTTGACTAATATTAAGGATACTAAACCATGTTGGGGGCACAATGACATTTATTTATCCTCAAAAGAGGATTCATAATGCCAACAATAGTTGTGACCCAACTAACCAATCAATATTTTATATTGAACATTTTAAAAAATCCTTTGGACTTAGTAATTGGAAGAAACACAAAACTGTATTAAAATTGGTGGCCAAAGACATGAATTATAAATTTATATTTGAGGTAGTTGAGGGGGTTTTACCTAAAACACCTATTCACCTTAAACCATTTTACCCTAAACACCCACATTAGTAAAAATGTGTTTCACTATAAACCCCTTTTAGGAGAAAACTTGTAATATACACCAAAATTGTTTTTCTCCAGCAACTATTTTGACCATAACACTTTCACCCTAAATGAATTCAAGCTTGCACATGCAGATTCTCATGTATGGTTTTTAATTATCTATTTTGACTATATGAATGGAACAGGGAGGGGGGCACATTTAATTATAAAATTGAAAAAGGGAAAGGATGAGATTTCTTTTTTAAATCAATATTTAAATCCAATTATTTTTTTTTCATTTTAAAATTATCATCATTACCTCCAATCATTATCAACCTCCATTAAATAATTAAATTTGAAATCACCAAACTTTTTTTTAATCAAATCCTAAAATGATAGGCCAATACAATCAACATTAAGAAATTATATTAGTTGATATTAAGAAAATACAATTAAACCTAAGAAAAAATTCAGCATTTATGACCTTATAAATTTGCATGTATTTATGGAAAAGTTGAAATATAATATGAGTGTGATAGTGGGTTACAAAGAGACACAACATCTGTTGGGAGATAAATAAGTTATTACCATTTCCTGTTTTCCTAGTTATATATAGAAAAGTAGGACCCTTTTATTACTATGTAACAAAATATAGTTGTAAGGTTTGTTCTCCTCTCATTTACCCCAATTTTGTCCTTCTTGTGGGTAGTTTCTGAACAATGAACATGTTCCCCTTTATTTTATTACCATGTTATACGACAAGGTTAACCTAGGTATTTATGTTAACTACACATTTTTTCATAAATACTATGGGTAAGGGAAGTGTAGACTCAAAGAAAGGGACTAATATTGTCTTGAGGGAGTAAACAAAAAATAAAATCTTGTAAAATTGGTGGATATGACACAACTCTTGATTATAGGGCTATATGATGTATAATGCCATTTATCCATTGTGCCCAATATGAGGAAATACAGAGTATTTATAACATTATGGGACACACATTTATGATATCGTCTGATCTAGCAAGGTAGTTTTTTCAAATATATGACCCACTTGTTTTGATAACATTAGTGCATCATAAGACCATATATATGCTCAATCACATTTTGTTTCCCTAGTAGATGTGATACTATTAAAAACAACACTCAGTTATGTATATTTAATATTACTATGGCATTTAAACATCAAACATCTCTCTATCTAAATGGTTAATTAAAGGATATATTTCACTATAGTACTAAATAATTTGATGATTTTGGAGCACACACCCATAGTGAATAAAATTTCTAGTGCCTAAAGCAATGACAAAACTTGGTGCTACTAGTGCACTAGATGTTGACCCTTAATCAGTGGTACATAGATTTTAAAATTAATCTTATCTACTGTGGTTTATTACATAATGTCTTCTTTTAAATTTATATTTCTTGAAGTTATTAATTTAATAATTTTTTATTATAAATTTAATAATTTAAGTGAGGTCATTTTAGGTTATAGCTTAGTGTCCCATAGATATTTTGCATTTCACATTCATAGATATTGAGAATATACCATTACATGATTCCCAACATTCCAAACATTAGGATATGCTATACTCTTATTTGTTTTTAGACAATGTAAAAATTTATTATATGGGATCGATTCTTGCATCATCACATTTTTACAATGTGGATTTGTTTGATGGTTTCATTCACATTTTTTTCTATGGTCTAAGATATGATCTTGATACATGTTTCTTAAGATATATGTACTTATTATATATAAATCGTATAACTCAATTTAAAAAGACTAATAATGTCTATTTAGTTACATGTGAATTTGTGTAATTGGTAATTTTTACCATATAATTGTATTTTTAATATATTTTTTTATGGTGAATAAGAATCCACTTTTCATAGTCCATCATAAAGTACAAAACATCCTAGTGATCCTAAGCAATGAATTGATGATTGTGCAGGTGCACAAGTGAGATTGGTTGTTATGTCTGTGTGTGTAAGTATTTATTATGACTAAATTAATGAGTCATCATTATATGAATGCAATATTTTTACAACCTCTACATGACCATGTTTATGGATTCGATACTCATCTAGTGCACAATATAGATTATTTATATAGTATTTTTTTTAGGCATACACATACATATATATTTATTCTTTTATGTACATATACATGTATATATTGGAAAAGTGTACTTGTATGTATAATTTTGAGACATTTTTATGTTAGACATAAATTTACATGGTTTGATTTTTTACGTATATAAAACAATTTCAAATTAGGGATACATGTGTTCACTTTTAATTTTTAATTGTATAATTATTTTTATGTGACTATTTAGGTATATAATAATACATGAAATCTTCTATTTAAGTACAAAAATTTTAAATTTTTACTTGGTAAATAATAATATTAGATAATTCTGTATGGGATATGAGAATGTTTAAATATTTAAAGTTTTTATATTTTTCAATTTTATAATCAAAATCTTAAATGTACCAATTCAAAAATTAAATTAATCTATACATAATGGTATAACATTACATCTATATTTTGGACATTTTAGAAGTCAAAATCAGATGCTAAAAATAATGAAGAGATAAACACATCTTGAAAAGACAAATATTTCATATCAACATTCATAAAACTAATACAAATATAAATTTATGTATTGAATTTGATTTCCATACATAATGATAAGTAATTAATCATAAAAATTTAAAAGAAAAACCTCCACAAAAATATGTAGTTTCTTTCTTTATAAACCAATCTAATAAGCTACTTGATTATTATCACAATGCAAGGATTTCATTACATTATGGTGAGAAAAAAGGAAAACTTGGTATAATCTAAAGCTAAATTAACAAGTAACTCACATTATTTTGTTTCTTGAATGTTTACATGTATTAGATGTAGTGAAAATCTGAACTCACTAAGTCATCACTAAAATAAAATTAGTGTACTTAAATACATAGGTAAGTTATGCATCTAAGACTTGATATTTAAAAATTGATAGTTATATTGAGATAAACCATGTTTACATGTGGTGAATTTGGGAAAAAAAATTTCATGTGAAAAAAAAATTAAAGTCATCATGAAGATGTAGGTTGAGCAAAACTTTCTATTTATATCTCTCACAACATTTTCATTTTGGGTTTGAGATGTCAATATAAGAATTATTTCTCCACCAATAATATAGAACTCAAATCAAAATTTGGTAATCATTAATTTTATTATCATTTTCAAATAAATTATCATGATATAAATAATATAATGATAATAGAAATTGTTGGTGTAGACCAAAAATGTATTTGTGTTATAAAATGAAGAACGATTAAAAAAAATTATAGTCATAAATGAGACTGCTCACTTTATCGACTATTAGATTATTCATCTACCACTTTAAGATAAAATATCTCTTAAACTAATATACCTAGGATTAAATAATATTATGTGGAATAATATTACATACTCCATTATCATGTAGGGGTTATTCTGAGGCCAAGCAGTGCTTTCCTTTAAAAAAAATCTATACCAAACCCTTTTGTCATTATATCTAATAGTTATTTTGTATTAAGTGTGGCAATTTTACATTCCATATTTCCCATAATTCCAAATCCATTGAAAAAATTTCTTAATTTTCTTGGTTTGGTCATATAATCAAGGATGGGTAACCTCCTACTCCCAATGTAGGTTGACCCTTAGCCAATGCACTAATTCTATAAGTTACTCATGTATCCTAATATATTAGACCCATACAATTAACTACGGGGGATGTGTGTTAAATGTCAGCATCTTCATCAACTTATATACACTAATATATCTTATTCATAGGTGCATAGAATTACATCACCATTTTAATTGTAGGTATGATTTCAACCATGATTGGTGTTCATGAAACCTATTGTTCCTCAAAATATGAAAGAACCCTTAAAAATTTTCTTTAATCTACTCTAAAGGTGCTATGTATTCTACTTATATTGAATAAAATTTTGGAGCTATTTGATTCTTTGAATTTAAATCGATGACTGACCTTACCAAATTCATCAAAAAACTTGAAGTATATTTTCCATCTTAACAATCACTGACATAATCATAATCTGAATATCCAACTAGTTTGAAGTCTCCTTGAACTATTTGAGCCCAAAATTATGTGTTCCTTTCATATATTTAAGGATTCTTTTTCCTTTTACCCTCTGAATTTATCTATGTTGTTACATGAATTTATAAATAACATATAAAATAAAATAAATATTTGGTCTGGTTGTGGTTATGTAACAACCCTCCTGTTGGGTAGTGGATAAAGAATTATTATTATTATTATTATTATTATTATTATTATTATTACTACTACTACTAGTATTATTATTATTATTATTATTATTATTATTATTATTATTATTATTATTATTATTATTATTATATATTAAAGTTCAAATTAAATTACAAGCAAAACTAAAATCAACACATTTAAGTGATGGACAAGTCTAGATGATTATAAACTTCTGAATGATAGCCAATAGTAAGATTTTTCAGGATTGATTTGTTGAGTGAAAGATATTAATTATAATAAATAACTGTCAAGTCGATGTGTTCTCTATTAGAGACATCCTCTTGTCCATAATTAGGCTTTATCATTTATAAAATAGTTTTTCAACTAATAATGATTTAACCAATTTGATAGCATTTAGAAATAGAATTATGTATTAATGATGCTATTCATAAAATGATTACTATTCCATGAGTTGTTTTCCTATTTCTAATATATTCAGTGTGAGAGATTAAGTAAATGATATTGATAGATATTATAAATAGCGCACTCAATCATTAGCATAGGCATGTAAATATGTTACCAATAATATTCTTATTTATTTTCTTCATGAGTTACTTAATCCCATTTTATCACGAAAAGGATCCATTCAAGATAGGTAATCACATTTTTCCATATCATATCCTAAGACATAATCTGGTATAAGTATCCCACTATTTTATGATAATATCCATTATTCCCATAATTCCTACTTTTATTTGAATTTTACAACACAATTTTATCTTAGACAATCAATTAGAAATACAACACAAGCTAAATTAATAGACATTGGATGAAATACTAAATTGAGTTTACCATAGATAATAGTTTAAAAACAAAAAATTATTACACTCTATCCTTTGGAAGGAGTAACTTATTTTCTTATTTGCATGTTTATAAGGTTCAACACCTAGGATAATCATTTGCATTCTAATACAACTATTTCATTAATCAACTTATATAAAAATAACCAAATTAACTGAACTCATTACATCACTACACATAATATTTAGTTAACAATAATGTGAATATAATTTTTAGATTACAAGACATGTTATCCATAGCCAAATTGTAATAATATAAATTAATTATATAAAATAGAACAAACATATATCCAAATACAAACTAAATTCATAACATAAGAATGCACCAATAGATGTACTTAGATTTTATCAAATTATTCAAAATTTATACTTTTTACAATAATGAAACATAATTACATAGAGGGATTACACTAAATATGGGTAAAATCAAGCTAAAGGGTACATCAAAATTTTATGTAATAATAAACATGACTCGGTGCCTTCAACGTTATAATAACAATAATTTAGCCACATAATATAGCCCATCTAAGAGAAATATAACATTCAAAGGAAGAACTTCACACCAAATTTAACTGAGAAGCAAGGTTCAATTAAGACAAATCAACACCTACACTAAATAATTATATTAAGATAGGTATGTAGGAAGTTGGCAAAAATTTCATCCCATCAAGGTAAGAAAATAAAAATATTAAATTTATAAATCAAGCAAATCATTTTCTCGGTAGTATTCAAAAAGTAAACACATGTTTAGTTCAAACATTTGCCAATGTTTCAAACCATTGTGCTCAATATAGATTAAGACGTTTTTTTTTTAATTTTTAGACAATGTAACTACTAGCCATATATTGGCCCATTCAATCCAAATTCACATTACTTACAAAATTATTAATCATCTCATGTTGAGATCTTGAATAACATACTTTTAATGTCTTAATAGTTCCAACACACTAGTGTCAAAAAATAACTTATCTTTCTAATTTATTAGTGCAAGTAATAAACCCTTTAATCAACCAATTATAGCTCAATATTCATAGTTATCATATATCAAATGTCAACAACTAAAATATCAGATCCTATAAAAATTATAAGATACAAGATCACCCTACTCCTTCATAAAACACATTGGCTAGGAAGTAACATGTTCTAATAATCATAGAATCTTATGGAATTGTCTACTCAAAGGTTATAACTATAAAAGTTATTCCATCATGCAAGAAAGTAAATTTTATGAAGTTTATATGGGTGAAATATATGACATGATTTAATAAGGAATTTGTTATAACACACACAAAAAATATTATTCTTCAAATACATCAATTAATATATTCATTCCAACTTACACAAAAATATCATGTTTAATTTTCTACAGCCATAGTCAACATCTAATGCACACTTGGATTAAACATAGTCATTGAATTGTTACCTTTTCAGTCACCCTTATTCAAATTTTCATGAATTTTTCCATAAAATAAGTTCACCGACTTATCACCTTTTGAGTTCAAGAGTTCAAAAGTTCAAGGATTCAATGGTTCAAATTTTCTCAAAGCAAATTGTTTGTCCCTTAGTGTATTTCAATTATGACTTTGAACCTTTCGGTTGAACTTGAACCCTTTTCTGGAGTTCAAAAGTTCAATAGTTTAAAACTTCAATGGTTTAAATGTTCAACATTTTCAAAAGTTCAATATTCGATGTTTTATAAAGAGTCATATTTACTTAGTTCCCTTGTATAAATTAATGCATCATTGAACCTATAATTTGAAACTATCATTTTAGCCTATCATTTGAACCTATCACTTGAACCTACATAGTGGAGTTCAAAAGTTCAATGGTTCAATGTCTCAAAGTTCAAAGTTTTTGGAAAGATCATTTGACTATTGGTCAGTCTATGTAGTTCATCTCGTATCATTGAACCCCAAAGTTGAACCACATTTTAAAACTTTCGATGGTTCAATGGTTCAATGACTTTACTCTCATCTCACCCTGAGGCTTTCTCTAAGTTAATATTAGCAAATGATTTAGAGGAGAATATATCTGAAACTCATTATAAAGTGGAAAATTTTGAATTTTCATGAGGTTACAGATAATCATTACTCATCAAAATCTCATGTAAAAAAATACTTGCCAATAATACATATGTAAGAATGTGTGTCTTATCAAGCATGTGTAGCACATATTATTTTGGTTTAATCATTTAATTTGGTTGATATCTATATCAAAAGAGAACAATTCAAATTTAGCAAATGAGTATACTAGGTGATACAAAGGAGAACAACATAGGTGGTATAAGATATTTGATTGCTCAAATTCATAGTGATTTCAGATAAATTTAAAGGTGAGTTTTACTCTTATTATAAGTTGTTTCCTTTAGTTGGTTGGAAAGAAAGATCCTTTTGAGTTTATGCATTATTTAAGGAGTTTAGGACATTTTATTTTCATTATATCCTCCAACCTATAACCATGAAATCTTCATGTCTCAATTACGAGCATGTTCCTGGTCTCATATGTTCTCCTCCTAAAATTAGGGACACTTCTTTGGTCCAATATGACTTGGAAGATTTTAGGGAAAGGGATAGAAATCATGTGTCAAATCTTATGATGTAGAAGATAATAGAAAGTGGCTTGGTTGAAGCTGTAGCCTTTACCATGGCTGTCTAATGCCCCAAATTAGTTCTTGAATGCATGAATAAATATGAACCTCAAAACAAGTGCATCAAGACTGTAGATAGCAATGTTTTACTGCATATCAATAGACAAACCCTAATTTTTGTAATGACAATTCCTCCCAAGGAACCATACTCTGAACTTAGTATGACTTTTTCATATGGTTATTTTTCATTTAAAAAAGCAATTTACAAGAGTGTAATTACTAGGAATTGGCTTTTGAAATTCTAAAAAGGGGGTTCAAGATTGCCCAGACCATTAACAAGAAATCATATGATTTTATAAATACATGATATTATAGTATTAATATACATATTAAAAGGTAATGGTCATGCATATTATTGGGAAGAATGGATGTACTTATTTATACAGGGGATCCTCCAAGGAGAGCAATATTTGGATCAGGCATAAATTGTAGCTGAAAGTTTTCATCAAGGTTTAAGTAATTATTTGGGAAATAAAGAGTTTTATGTCTTCATACCTCTTCTATTACTTGGCATCTACAAGACAATGGGTAGGATTATGAATTGCACCCTTGGCTGAAGATAGTAAAATTTATGACTATTACTCATAGTTGTAAATACATAATTTCTATGAGGATTACAAGAGATTTTATGATATTTTTATTGGGAGGATGACTTTTGAATTTCCAAACAACATCAATAAAAGGTTGTCTAATGAATCTATATAATTAATCAACATTTATGGTAGTTTATTCACTCAATTTTCCAAGTTCACTTACATCAGAGTTGGGAGTTTTGACGGTGAACCTTTGAGGTTACCAAGGTATGTTTTTGATCATTTTATCTTAATAGAAGTTTCCAGATAATTAGCACATGTAGATAAAAAATTCCCAATGAAAAATAAATTTGGTATATCTTTTCCTATTGAACTTGAATGCTATTCATGCAAGTAAACTTCTAATGATTTGAATTTAGAATTGGAGCTTAAGAAATTCAATTTTCAATACTTCATAGCCAGGTCACAATTTGACAGCAAAGGTTTTGCAAGAGATAACTTGGATCTTGGGATAGGGTTTTCACATATCCCTCATTTAGAGGATTATTGGGAGGATTGTTCAGAAGAATTTGAAGTTAGAAGAATAATGTGGTCTAGGTTCTCCTTAGGGAAAATTATTACCCTAAATTTAAATATGGACATCTCTAGAATTTCTAATAATAATGAATAGGTGACTCATACACAATTTGAAAGGATTGAACAATCACCTATTCTAGAAATTAAATGAAGAAAAAGGAAGAAGATAGAATTGTGGTTAAAACTTTCCTAGTGATAAGGAGAATTGAGAAATGATTGAGAGATCAAAAATTGGGGGGAGATCAAAGCATAACTTTCTAGTAATGTATGTCAATAATTGAATCCCCATTCCCAATAACCTCCTCTAATTGACTTATTTCTATTTGTGATGTAAGTACTTACAAAGAAAAAAATGGAAGGGATCCTGTCATCAAAGAATCTGAAAAGGCCATTGTAACTACTCTACCTCCTCGTGCCACCAGATCAAGGACTCAAAGTAAGAGAAAGAGTCAGATTGTTGAAAAGATAATTGTCGATTTGAATTTTGAAGAAGATTTAGGAGAAGCCAAAGGTGATAAAGAATCCAATTCACTAATGGTGGAAGAGGTTAGTGTAGATCAACAAACAGTGATTCCTTTTGATTCTACCAAACTAATGATTATTTCAAGTATACCTTCTAATCAACCAAGTCATGATAAAGAAGCCTCAACCTTTGCACCTAAATGACTAGAAAGTTCAATTAGAAATAAAAGGAAAGTAGTTCCATTTTCTTCACCCTTGGAGGATACGGTGAGTAAATATTTAGGGAAAACTCCTAAATCCAAAAAGTTAAAAACAACATTTAGGGTAGACGTCAACCCTAATATAGGGAATTGGAATACAAAAATAGTTAAGCCAAGAACAAATGAATAAGTTCAAGATCCTAAAGTTTAGGATTTTACAATTGAAAAGTTGAATCTTGGGATTGTATCACGTGCCGTAGATGTGCATCACCTTGAAGCATCCACCAAAAGGATAGTCAGTAGAACCTGGAAGGATGAAAAAGATAAATGAAAATTAAAATAAACTATGCAATCAATGGTCCAGATCCATAAATGATCACCCAACTACCCTTATATTTTCATCCAAAATCACCTGTCAATCAAAGGATGCTAGACCGGATACACAGAGGTAAAATGGCTACCAGGGTATTTGATAATTGGTTGGACAACATCATTTAGAAAGGTACGGAATTCATCCATAAATTAAATAATGTGTATGATCTAACCACAATTTTTGTTGAAGATTTGAAAACTCAAAATTCTGTGTGGATAAAATATGAAGTGAAATGGATGAGCATGATGAACCAGATTGATGAAGTACAGAAGTATGGAATAACAAATTTTTTGTCAGAGAAGAACTTGACAAGTTTGGATGAAGATGTATTATATGTAAGTAAGAAAAATATTGAATGGAGAAATTTATTATCCTGACAAGGATGAATGGAAATCACACAAATGATCAAGGAAATAACTAAATTCATTCAGTCATTACAACATGATCTACATAGTATTGATATCAAATACATAAAAGATGATGGAAAACCAGAAAAAGATATCAATATTGTGAATCAATCCATTAGGGAAAAGATTAGGAGTTTGTTATGGAATTTTAGGAGTAAAAATATCATCATTTCTACCCAACTAAATAGATAAAATCTAGAGATCCTATGATTCAGCCAATAATTCAGGCGACAATTTAGGTGACCAGTCTATCCCAATTGATGATGGAACTTCTGGGAGCCATAACTTTTACACCATAGCTCCAATTGACTCACCATTTAAACCATTGGAAATTAAAGAAAGAGGATAATGTGGTGAGATATCATGGAGATTTTATTAATGAAGTTTTACCCCTAAAAACCTAATGGAAGTACCCTAAATTCAATTTTAGTAGTGCAGTCTAAAAACTAATAATTTTCTAAAAATAGTAATTCCTCGAATTATATATTGTTGTAAATCATGGAAGTTGAACCAATTCATCTCCATTTATATTGGTGAACTTACACATCCTCCCTCAACATTTAAAACATGTGTAAATGAAGATGTAACCCGAAATGGAAATCAGGCATCTCTTCTCAGAGATAAGTATATGTTTGGATCTACAAATTTTATCAATAAAACATCTCTTCTTAGAGATAGCATTATTTGAATTGTCTTATTTTTGTTTCTTGAATTATCTTTCAACTAGATATTTTGAGTTTTAGATCATCCTAATCCATTACTTTAGCAATGATTTTACTTACATAGTTTTTTTATTTAGTTATTCAGTTACTTTTCTATTCAAAACTTGATCTTTATTGAATTTGTAAAAACTAAATCCTGTATGGGTCAGAGTTACTTTAACTTAGTTTCATTTGATAGGTGGATTATTTATGACAACTATATATATTTTTAATTGTAAAAGATGCAGATAGAGAGAAGATAGAAAAGAAAAGGAATTAAGAAATTTGAGAACTGGACCATTGTTGTTAGCAATATATGTGATGTTTGTCTGAAACATTTTCATTTGTGAATGAAAAGGAGAATTAATTATTTCATACTTAGATATATGTATTTGATTCTTTTAAATTAGGTTTTCTATGTGAAATCTTCTTTCATATAGTAATTACTCTTCCATTAGACAATTCATTATATGTGTTTTATCCTTACTAGTTCAACACTATATACATTTATCTATTTGATTGTTATTGAAAATATAATATGTGTATTCTATTATCCATTAAAGTTATAAAATATCACATTCATAACATGATGATGTGTGGATGTTAGTTCACCTTTAAAACACTTTTTGGTTAAAAGTGTATCTGAATATTTCAATTCATTGAAAATCTTAAAGGGAGTTGTACCTTAATTTAGAGGGGAAGTAGTCCTAACAGTTCACCGATTTGCTATTTAACTTATTTATTCTTGAAAAAAGAAGGGTATAGTTAAAATAAAACATTTTTTTAGATAAGGACAAATATGTTAACCAACAGTTTTTGGTGACTCAGTTGGGAAAATCAAAAAGGACATCTTTATTGAAAGATTAGTTGCCTTAATATGAAACAACAATGGTGCTTCTACATGAAAATATAATTCCTATTTTGAAACCTAATCTTGGTTTTGAAGATGAATAGTAAGATATAATTAGTTATTTGAATACTCTTGCTTGGTATTCTCATCAAAATATTGTTGATTATAGAACCACAAGCAAAATATTACAAATAGAAGAAGAATTGGGTGATAATATAAGATTGTTGTTAATTAAGTGAAGAAGATAAGAAACAAAAGGTAGTAAGGAATTAAATCCCCTGATGTATGAAATTAATTATTATAATATCTTAAGCTATATTCTAGAAGATACATAAGGTCTTTGAGAAAAGAAGGAATTGAGGATTCTACTTTTCAAGCATTGCAATACTTAAATTTTCCTTATATTCTTACCCATGTTAGAAAAGACAGAAGTAGACCTCCTAGAAATATTAAACCCTCTACATCCTTTGTCTGTCAAGCCTTAACTCTTTCTGGTACTATCTTTCTTTCTACCATAAGTTTTCTTCCAATGACCCAACCTTGGGGCGCAGCCATAAGACCTCTAAATTTAGGGGCCAACATGAATCCTTCGCCTAAAAATGCAAGTAAAAATTTACCCAAATTTAATGGAGATGGTATATAATGACCAGAGAAACATTTGAGTACCTTTGTAGTGGCATGTGGTGTATTAGGAGTGCAACATCAAGATATTACCATAAGGCTTTTGGTACAAACTCTAACTGATATTGTAGTATAATGGTTTTATCATCTAACTGATTCCTCAATCACAAACTAGAATGATATGAAATCTATGTTTGAAAATAGGTTCAAAATCACAAAAGATGAACATTCCCTTCTTGCTCAATTGACTCAGCTCAAGAAGGAGATACATGAACCCATGAGGGAATTTATAGCCAGATTCAATAGAATTTTGTACAAGATTCCTACTACTAAAAGATCAACTACTAAGAATCAAAAATGTTTCTTTATTAATTATATGCCTCCTAATATAAGTTTTCATCTTAGAATAGGTGCAATTATCAATTTAATAGATGCACAATCATTGGCAGATGAGTTAGAGGATGATCTTATTATGGCTAGAAAATGGAAGAAAGAAGTAAAAGTATCTAATGCTCATCCCTCATCCTCTACGAATCCTATAGTTCAAAGGAAAGTCAATGATATGATTTCCCTTAAAATACAATTATTGAAGACTAGTACTTCATTCCAACAACCATATCAGGATAGTGACAGGTGAAATCAACAAACAAATGTTGGTAAGACATTATCACTTACATGAACACAACCAAGATTGACTATTGAAGTCCCTCTTGGAAGAAATAACATGTGTGTCTTTCATTTAACTACTTATCATGATGGAGATTCATGTCCAGAGATGCTTAGTATACTCAAATGAATACTACTCAAGATGTCTTAGGGGAGATTATTGAAGAAGAAAGGAGATTTGAAAGACTTAACGACTCTAAAATACACTTCCTAGAATATGATTTAGATTCAGAAAGAGGAGGTGAAATATTGGTTACTCTTGAAGATCCTTCATGTGTTATGTTTAATAGAAGTCAAAAGAATCCAAATTTTTCTAATACTTAAGAAGTGTCCGTTAAAGGTAAGGAACCTTTTACTAAAACTTCTAATGCTAAACACAAGAAAGTAAATTATTACATAGAAATGATTGTGAGACTTATTTTGGTATTTTAGAATTTTGTAAGTCTGCAAAAATTCAAATATCCCTTGTTGAATACCTTAGGTTGAAACCCAAAGAACTTGATAAATTGGTAAAATATGTCAAAAATTGTCCTACATAAGTTGAACCTGAAAGTAAATTAAATGTTAACATTGAGTCTCCCATTGCCCAATTATTTACTTCACCTAAATCACCCATTCATACTTCTAGAATAACTCTCAATTCATATGATGATACTCCTTATATAGGTGATATGAAACCCAACCCATTTTATGTTTCTTTGTTCATAAATGGTCATAAACTCAGCAATTGTATCATAGACTCAGGTGCTTCTAATAATATAATGTGTTCTTCAGTAGCGAAAGCCTTAAGATTATCCATTACAAAAACATTTGGTAGATGTTATTCCATGGATGGAAAATATATTTCTTTGCTCAGACAAATTAAAGATGCACGAGTTGCTCTTGTTACCTATCCTAATAAAAAGGTGAAGTTGACTATTTTAGTAGTTGATATACCTGCTAGTTATGGGATGTTGTTGATTAGGACTTTTTGCAAAGATTTGGGAGGGCAGATTAAATTAGATCGGTTAGAAGCTATAATTTTAGTGGGAAAGTAGAAAGTTAAGCTAGAACCTGAGCCTAAATGCAAGTGTATAGTATATCCTTATGATGATCCTAAGTCTCAGATTATATTTGAAGAATGTGAAATTGGTTAATTATTTTATCTCCTCTAAAGATTTTGGGGAAGAATCTATCCCAAAACCTCTTCATTTAGATGATTTGTGGACCATGGAATTTGGTGGTAGTTGTGCTACAGCTAGTTTAGTAGCAGGAGTTGTGTTGATCTCACCTCAAGGTGAAACTTTTCCTTACTTTTTCAATCTAGAATTTAAAAACACTAATAATACTATAGAATATGAAGCTTTATTGCTTGGGTTAAATAAAGCCAAAGGAAAAGGTATAAAGATACTCAAGGCAAAATGAGATGTTGAATTAATTGTCAAATAATTGAGAGGCATTTTCTCAGTTAAAAATGAGAGATTAAGACATTATAAAAATAAATTTTGGGATGAGATAGAATGTTTTGATAACTTTTATATTAAATCAATTCCTAGAGACCAGAACACTCATCTAGATTATCTAGTAGTATCAACTTCTCTTCTTCTCCCACACCCTAATTTCAAAAGGAATTCATAAAGAATTGAACTAGTCTATCGTCTTAATGTCTTAGATAATACTAAAAATTGGCAAGTTTTTTAGAGTAATAAATAGATCAATTTTTTTTTTGAGAATGATGATATGTTCTTGAGGACTTATTTGGAAAGTTTTGAAACATAATGTAAAGAATTTAGTCTTGATCTAGGGATCAATCCAAAAGATGGTGTAATTCAATTAAAAGGAAATAAAATCCCTAAAGGATTGGTCTCTCTAGAACATTTGTTCACTAGACAAGATGAATATACTAAAGATAAACTTGTCCAAAATACTAAAAAAATGGAAGACTATGAGAAAATCAATATTGGAAGTGAGACTGACCCTAGATGGATCTCCATTGATATGTGTTGTTCACCAGAGGATAAAAATGAATTAATTCATCTATTGATTAAGTATGAGGATGTCTTTGTTTGGTGCTATGATGAACTTAAATATTTTAGACATGGATAGTTTCAACATCATATTCCTTTGAAAGAAAATGAAATTCCATTTAGATAGAAGCTGAGAAATTACAACCCAAAAGTTGCTAAGGCTATCTTTAAGGAGGTTGACAAGATGTTGAAAGCTAGAATTATTTATCCAATTCATCACTCCACCTAGGTGGTGAACATTGTTCTAGTACACAAAAAGAATGGGGAATAAGAATCTATGTTGACTTCAAGAATTTGAATCAAGCTAGTTTAAAAGATTATTATCCCTTGCATATGATGGATCACATCTTGAAAACTATTGCTAGATTAGAAATGATGTCCATGTTAGATGGCTTCTGAGGTTATAATCAGATAAGTGTAGCTATAGCTAACCAATATAAAAATGCTTTCACTACAAGTTAAGGAAATTTTTTTTATAACTGCATGCCCTTTAGTTTTATTAATGTTAGTGAAAATTTTCAATGGGTGATGGATTCATGCTTTAAAGATTTGAAAGATAGAATTGTTGCCATTTATCTTAATGATTTGACTATTTTCTCTAGAAAAAGAGAGGATCATCTAAAGGATCTAGAGACCACTTTACAAAGATGCTAGAGTCATGAGATATCTCTTAACCCTAAGAATTCAGTTTTCTATGTTACAGAAGGAAAGTTATTAGGACACCTAATTTCAAAAAGTGGAATCAACATTGACCCAAAAAGAGTTAGATCAATACAAAAATTAAGCCTTCCTTCTAATAGGACTGGAGTTAAGTCTTTCTTTGGTAAGATTAATTTTCTTAGAAGGTTCATTCCTAATTTTGTTGAGATTAAGAAACATATTGTGGGAATGATGAGTGAAAAACAAGCATTCAAATGGAATGAAGCTGCTAAAAAAGCATTTGAAGATATTAAAGAGGTGATTACACAAACACTTACTTTGGTAAATATTGATTTCCAAAAAGATTTTGTTATTTACTGTTATGCTTCAGAACATACAATGTCTGGTATCTTGTTACAAAAAAATGAAGTAAATGTAGAAGCCCCAATATCCTTTATGAGTATTCCTCTCAAGAAAGATGAACTTAAATATTCTTTGGTTGAGAAACAAGATTTTGTTATAGTAAAGGTTGTTAAACAATATAGATATTATAAACTTCATTCTCATTCAGTTGTATTCATTCTTAGTTCAGCTGTGAAAAGTATTCTAACTCAACAAGACATTGGGATAAACAATAGAGCAACATGGATTGCTAAAATTCATGAATAAAACCTAGAGATTAAGCCAACCAAATTAGTTAGAGGTCAAGGATTATGTAAATTGATAGCATGAAGTAAAGAAGAAGAACTTTCTACTATCCTGTTGGTGAGCTTACAAGATCCATGGTTCCTAAATGTGGCACACTATCTTACTTATGGAGACTATCCCAGTCATTTATCCCTGAAGGAGAAAAGGAGTCCGAAGTTAAAATTAGCAAAATATGTGATTGGGGTGATGTCTTATATAAAAAAGAAACTAGATGGAACCTTTCTAAGGTGTGTAGATAAGGAACAATAATCTAAACTATTGAAAGTTTTTCATAATGAAGCCTATGGTGGACATTTCTCTTCTTTGATCACAGCCTTCAAGATATTTAAAAATTGTTATTATTGGCTAGGTATGTTCAAAGATGCATATAAATGGGTAGCTAACTATGAAAAATGCAAATTGTTTTCAAGAAGACCACAACTTGTAGGATTACCTCTAAGACATATCATTATTGAAGAACCTTTCAAAAAATGGGGATTAGACTTCATTGGACCTCTTTCACCTCCATCAAGTGCTGGTCATACACACATTTTAATAGCAACTGATTATTTTATGAAATGGGTTGAAGCAGCCCTTGTGAAAAGAACTACTTTAGAAGTGGTATGTAATTTTCTCAAATAAATATACTAGTACATTTTGGTGTTCCTCAGAATATTGTGACAGATAACGCTACTAGTTTTTCTTCAATACAACTTACTTCATTCTATTATGAACATATTATCTCTCTTTCTCACTCATCAGATTATTAGCCTCAAGGGAATGGACAAGAAGATTCCAGTAATAAAAATTTGATATTCATCATGAAGAAATTGGTGAGTGATAACCCTAGAGATTTGCATAAGAAACTATACAAAACACTTTAGGCTAACAGGGTAACCCCAAAAAGAGCAATATGAATGGCACTATTTGAGTTGGTTTATGGGATATGAACACAATTATCATTACCTCTCAAATTATGTACAGCTAAATTACAAAATGTTTTTGAATATCAGTACTTTCAATATTCTTTAGAGAAAAGAGTTATGTACTTAATTATGATTGAGGAGAGAAATGAACTGGTTGATCAGATTACTACTCATCAAACTAGGGTTAAAAAGATTTTTGATCAGAAAACTAGACCTAGAAAGTTCATGGAAGGATATGAAGTATTGTTATGGGATAGGAGAGAACCTAAAGGAGCACATAGAAAATTTGATTCACTTTGGAAAGGACCTTTCAAAATTCATTAGGTACTTGGTCCTAATTCTTTTAAATTAGAATATCTAGATGCAACTATTTTACCCTTATCCTATAATGGATAGGATCTTAAGTTGTATCAAATATGAAATAGGTATCCCCTATTTTTTACATAGCCTTTCCTTTATTGTCATATTTTTTTTCCTTTCCCATTTTTGGTTTGTCTTTCTCCTTTTCTTTCCTCGTTGTGTTCCAGTCTGCATAACCAGAGTTTTTGAGTTCTCTACATTTTGTCATAAAATACAGTCCCCAGTCAGAGCCAATGTTACCTTTTGAGTCACTCTTATTCAATTTTTCATGAAATTTTCCATAAAATAAGTTCACCTACTTATCACCTTTTATGTGTGAATATTTTTAAAAAAAATTGAACCTTTGAACTTGAACCCTTCTCGGAGATCAAGATTTCAAAAGTTCAATGGTTCAACAGTTCAAATTTTCTCAAAGTGAAATTTTTGTCCCTTAGTATATTTCAATTATGACTTTGAACCTTTCGATTGAACTTGAACCCTTTTCTAGAGTTCCAAAGTTCAATGGTTCAAAAGTTCAATATTTTCAAATTTTCAATATTTGATGTTTTGTTAAGAGTCATGTTCACTCAATTCCCTTATATAAATTAATGCATCATTGAACCTGTCATTTGAACCTGTCGCTTGAACCTATCACTTGAACCTACATAGCAGAGTTTTAAAATGCAACAACTCAATGTCTCAAAGTTCAAATTTTCTAGAAAGATCATATGACTATTGGTCAATCTATGTAGTTCATCTCGTATCATTGAACCCCAAAGTTGAACAACGTTTTCAAAAGTTCAATGGTTTAATGGTTCAATGACTTTACTCTCACCTCACCCTAGGGTTTTCTCCAAGTTAAAATTACTAGAATATTTAGAGGAGAATATATCTGAAACTCATTATAAAGCAAAAAATTTTGAATTTTCATGAGGTTAGAGATAATCATTACTCATCAAAATTGTGCATAAAAAATTCTTTCCATTAATGCATATGTCAGAATGCATGTCTTATCAAGCATGTTTAGCACATATTATTTTGGTTTAATCATTTGATCTGGTTAATATTTGTATCAAAAGAGAACAATTCAAATTTAGGAAATGAGTATACTGGGTGATACAAAGGAGAAAAACATAGGTGGTATAAGATATTTGATTTCTCAAATTCATAGTGATTTTAGATAAATTTAAAGGTGATTTTTACTCTTATTATAAACTATTTCCTTGGTTGGAAAGAAAGATCTTTTTGAGTTTACGACATTATTTAAGGAGTTCAGAACATTTTCTTTTCATTATATCCTCCAACCTATAACCTTGAAATTTGCATGTCTCGATTACAAGAATGGTCTTGGTCTCTTATGTTTTCCTCCTAAAATTGGGGACACTTCTCTGGTCTAATACAACTTGGAAGATTTTAAGGAAAGGGCTAGAAATCCTGTGTCAAATCTTATTATATAGAAGATAATAGAAAGTGGCTTGGTTGAAGCTGTGGCCTTTCCCATAGCTATCCAATGCCCCAAATTAATCCTTGAATGCATGAATAAATATGAACCTTAGAATAGGTGCATTAGGACTACAAATGACAATGTTTTATTGCATATCAATAAACAAACCCTAATGCCTGTAATGAGAATTCCCCCTAAGGAACCATACTCTGACCTCAATATTACTTCTTCATATAGTTATTTTTCATTAAAGAAATAAATTTACAAGAGTTTAATTTCTAGGAATTGGATTTTGAAATTCTAAAAATGGGGTTTAAGACTGCCCAAACCATTAACAAGAAATCATATGATTCTAGAAGTACAAGATATTATAGTATTAATACATAGACTAAAAGGCAATGCTCGTGCATATTATTTGGAAGACTAGATGTACTTTTGATGATTTGAATCTAGAAATGGATCTTAAGAAATTCAATTTTCAATTCTTCATAGCCAGGTCATAATTTGATAGCAAAGGTTTTGCTAGAGATAACTTAGATCTTGGGACAGTTTTCACATATCCCTCATTTAGAGGATTATTGGGAGGATTGTGTGAATGAATTTAAAGTCAAAAAAATACTATGGTCTAGGTTATCCTTAGGGTAAATTATTATCCTCAATTTGAATATGGACATGTCTAGAATTTTTGACAATAATGAACAGGTGACTAATCAACAATTTGAAAAGATAGAACAATCACCTATTCTAGAAATTGACTGGGAGAAAAAGAAGAAAGATAGAATTGAGGTTAAGACCCTCCCAATGATAAGGAGAACTAAGAAATGGTTGAGAGAACAAAAACCAGGGGGAGCTCAAAAAATATCTTCCTAGAAATGTATGTCAATAATTGAATACCCATTCCCAATAATCTCCTCTAATTGATTTATTGCTATCTATGATGCAAGTACTTCGAGAGCAAAAACTGGAAGGGATCCTATCATCAAAAAATCTGAAAAGGCCCTTGTAACTACTCTTCCTCCTCGTACCACTAGATCAAGGACCCAAAGTAAGAGAAAGAGTCAGATTTTTGGAAAGATAATTATGGATATGAATTTTGAAGAAGATTCAGGGGAAGCCAAAGGTGATAAAGAATTTGGTTCACTAATTGTGGATGAGGTTAGTACATATCAATGAACAATGATTCCTTTTGATTTTACCAAACTAATGATTATTTCAAGTATACCTTCTAATCAACAAGTCATGATAAAGAAGCCTTGGCCTCTACACCTGAATGACTAGAAAGTTTAATTAGAAATAAAAGGACATTAGTTCCATTTTCTTTGCCCTTGGAGGATATGGTGATTAAATATTTAGGGAAAATCCTAAATTGAAAAAGTTAAAAACAACATCTAGGGTAGATGTCGACCCTAATATAGGGAATTAGAATGCAAAAATAGCTAGGCCAAGAACCAATGAAGAAGTTAAAAATCCTACAATTCAAGATTTTACAATTGAAAAGGTGAATCATGGGATTGCATCATGTACCACAGATGTGCATCACCTTGAAGCATCCACCAAAAGGATAGTCAATAGAACCTGGAAGGATGAAAAAGATAAAAGAGAATTAAAATAAATTGTGTGGTCAATGGCAGAGTACATTGATGCCATTCATAGTCTAGATCCATAGCTGATCACCCAACTACCCCTATGTTTTCATCCAAAATAACTTGTCAATAAAAGGATGCTGGACTAGATACACAGAGATAAAATGGTTACCAAGGTATTTGATAATTGGTTAGATAGAATCATTCAAAAAGGTACAAAATTCATCTATAAATTGAAGAATGTTTATGATCTAACCATAATTACTGTTGAAGATTTGAAAAATCAAAATCCTTTGTGGATAAAATATGAAGGGAAATGGATGAGCATGATGAACCAGATTGATGAAGTACAAAATTATGGAATAACAAAGTTTTTATTAGAGAATAACTTGACAAGTCTAGATGAAGATGTATTATATGTAAGTAGGAAAAATATTAAATGGAGAAATTTGGTATCCTGACAAGGACAAATGGAAATCACAAAAATGATCAAGGAAATAATTGAATTCATTTAGTCATTACAACATGATCTACATAGTATTGATATCAAATACATAAAAAATGATGGAAAACCAGAAAAAGATATCAATATTTTGATTCATTCCTTCAGGAAAAATATCAACATCATTAAAAAAAGTGACAAGTTATCAACTAAATATTTTTCTTAGATTTCAAAGGTAGATTCACTTCTTTATTGCTGCATCGACACTCTCCCAGAACACACAAAAAAGATGGGGAAATTTTGGAGGGAGGAAAATATCTGGAAAGCAAAGATAAATATGTCAGCATTCCCAATATTATGAAAATTTAGTAGTTTATTACATCATTTCAAGAGTGGAAAGTTGAACATGTCTACCCAACTGAATAGAGCAAATCTGGAGATACTAATCCATCACTTTAGCAATGATTTTACTTACATAGTTTCTTTTATTTAGTTATTCAGTTACTTTCCTATTCAAACATTGATCTTTATTGAATTTGTAAAACCTAAATCCCATATGGGTCAAAGTTACTTTAACTTTGGTTTAGTTTGATAGGTGGATTAGTTATGACATATATATATATATATATATATATATATATATATATATATATATATATATATATATATATATATATATATATATATAAGATGCAGATAGAGAGAAGATAGAAAAGAAAATGAGTTAAGAAATTTGAGAACTAGACCACTGTTGTTAGCAATATATGTGATGTTTGTCTAAAACATTTTCATCTATGAATGAAAAGGAGAATTAATTGTTTCATACTTACATCTGTGTATTTGAGTCTTTGAAATTAGGTTTTCTATGTGATATCTTCTTGCATATAGTAATTACTCTTCCATTAGACACTTCATTATATGTATTTTATCCTTTCTCATTCAACACTATATACACTTATCTATTTGATTGTTATTGAAAATATAATCTTTGTATTCTATTAACCATTATTGTTATAAAATCTCACATTCATAACATGATGTTGTGTGGATGTTAGTTTACCTTTAAAACACTTTCTAGTTAAAAGTGTATTTGAATATTTCAATTCATTAGAAATCTTAAAGGGAGTTGTACCTTAATTCAGAGGGGAACTAGTCATAACAGTTCACCCATTTATTGTCTAACTTATTTGTTCTTGAAAAAATAAGGGTATGGAGTCAGAATAAAACATTTTTTTTAGATAAGGACAAATTTGTTAACCAATAGGAATAATACAAGATAATCAAGTGATCCAAGATGAACATATACAAGGACTAATAAATCAAACACACTCCATACATACCTTTACCTATGATATAATATTTACCATAACTCAATGCAATATACATTATTAATCCACACCTCCATTTGAATGTATTTTCAAAAAAAACTTAATTGAGAAAACAAGCTGTAAATTTAGATTTCAAATACCACTCTACAAAAAGTAAGGAAACAAATCATAATCGAGTCTAAATTAATATCACAACATTACTACATACTATATATTATATATTTTGTAGCACCTTAGTATTGTACACTTCATAAAATCAAACCTTTGTTGTTCTTCTTAGTTCTTAATATTCGTCACTTTAAAAAGTCTTGAATCATCTCTATATTATTCCCCTTGGAATATCTATTGGTATAAAAACTCCTATTTTGATGACCCAAACCTTATATCTTACCCAAAATTCTTAAAACCTTCTTATCTTCCA
>JARHVA010002461.1:2245000-2250000 GCA_037957365.1 Torreya grandis
CTAAATACATAATGTCTCCACATAAAATGTTCCGATTGAATTAATAATGTATTTCACTAATGTGGGTGCATAGGGCAGTATCATTTATGATAGATTGGAAAGGTCATTTTGGAAGAGTCATCGGTTGAGATAAAAGGTTATCCATTCATAATTTATCCTATGTGATAGACATGGTTTGTAGGTTTAATTATCATACATTGGAGGGTACCCATATTTTAAAAATAAAATGAAAATATATGATTCTTTCATCATTCCTTGCACCCTCTAGGAAACTACTAGCTAGATATTTTATTTATTTGATTCCTTTTTTTTTAATTAATGGTGGGGGTCCCACCTTATTTTTTGGTATTTTCCTTTTACCCAAAAATAAAATAATTTAATGTTTTTTTTACATGTATGGATTTATTTTTTTAAATATAAATAATTAGTTAAATAATCTTTAAAATTAAATTTGTGAACATATGTTCATGACTAGTCTAGTAGAAGAGATGGTAGAGCTTATTTTTCTAAATTTTACAAAAGAGGAGGTCTAATGTTTAAAAACTTACTACCTCTATTTTTATTTGGTATAACTTGATTTATTATGTTTTGTTAAAAATAAGTAATTAGAAATTATTTTTTGGTTTTCATGCTCTTGCTCATGTTCAAAATCTTCGCTTATTTATGATTCTATCAACACTTTACCTAGACAATCATTTCTCAAACATGGTCATATGAAAAGTCATTTTCTATGTTTTAAAACATTCCATAAACATTATTATGGTTCATATGTTGATTTGAATCCCTTTTATATAGTTTTTACAACATTTTTAATAATTGTGTTTACATAATTATTGTTGGTGGGACTTGCATCGTTTCATATAAATTTTAATAACTATTATTTTAGTTATTAGTAGAAATAAGGGTTTTTTGAATCAGGAGCCTAACCCTATACATGAAACTAGTACAAAAGGCCTAGAATACCATATTTTAAACAACACAACTCAAAACAAGAATCTATATAAAATCCCTAAAATCCCAGATATTTAATCATTTACATTATCTTTTCGAGATCTATGGGTCACATTAATATATATGACCTTATCCTTACCTTTTTTTAATTTTCTTTGGAACTCATCACATTATAATTCCCTCCTTATTCAAAGTCATGATAGATGGGAACATATACTAAAATATCATTATTTGGATCAAAACCATATGTCAACCTTATCTCTTCAAAATTAGAATCTTTAATAATTTTCAATGGAATTTGGCTAACTATTACACACATGAAATAATTGGGGTTTACAAAACTACTTTCAAGGTTGAATTTAAAATTAAAATATTTGAATGAGCTAAATATCTAGACTTGCCCTCTGTTAAATTACCAACTGGCTAGTTCTCTTACTCTTCATTCAAATTAGCTATGTTTTCTTCCTTCCCTAGGGAATTTTCTTTGGCAACCTCAATGTATTCAACTTATATGGTGAAGAGATCCATGTGAAAACTAATTTTATTTATTTGAATTAACATGTATGAATCAACTAAATATGTTATTGAAAAACAACACCTACATCTGAAAGATAATCCTTCATAATCAACATTCTCAACCCAAGTCTGATTACCAATAATGAACTCTAAATTTTCAAGGAGCTAAGAGTTCACATTTATGTTAACATGAATCCTTGCATATGTAATACGGAGATATTATTATATGGATTCATATACAACTAAAAATCCTCCTAGGGCATCTCATATGAAATTAAAACTAGCCTTGGACCAAAACTGTAGAGGAAGGAAAATCCACATTGTCTTAGTATTAAAGGATTAAATAACAAGGCTAAAATTGGGATAACATAGATTCATAATGAGGATATAATTATCCATAAACTAGATCTACTATTGTAATATATTATTCTTAGATTCCCTTTTGTCAAAAATAATAATTAAAAATCATTTACAGAAGGGTATTTTTATACGTTTCTAAAATCCATCTATGAAAAGTTTAAATATTTGGCCAACAATGATTAAATTATCAAATTAAACCCTTATTAGAATACAAATATTCCACTTTTAATAACACTTCAAAATATTATCCCTCAAACAAAACATATTTATTAGATTTATCAAGGCTAATATTTTATTTACCTTTCTACAAACAACTACATTATAAGACCCTCCCCACTCTAGTCCCTACTCCAAAGTGGATTCAATCAACATTGTATCAAATTTATTTGTGGCCAAGGATTTAAAACCCTTATCCATATTCATATCTATTACATAAGAGTGGAACCCAAAAACCTCACCTAAATACACTCCTAGTTTTAACCCATCACGTTCTTGTAAATCAATCCCTTCATATTCTACCAAATTACATGATCTACCAATATCGATCAAATATGAAGTGCCTTGAATAGTTGTTGGCTACAGTAATTTTGCCTTCCCCTATTTTTTTGGGTATATCTAGTACTCTGACACTTTTGTGACTCTATTTTCCAATCAACATGGCACAACCATTTAACTTGCTCACATCTCCTCCATTCAAAAGTGACATCGTTGATTAATTAATGAGTGCAACAAGCCTAAAACTGGAGGAAACCCTAGAGATCTTTATAGTGACGAAAAAATATCCTACTATTATAAGCATCAATAAATTATAAAAACATAATTTAATTTGTACACTATTATTTTTATACACCATAAATTTTATTTATTATCAATTATAGTATAAAAGCACATTAACATAATTTGTTTTTATAGATTTTATAGTGTTTTCTTGTCATTTATAAAAGGGAATTTATAGATTATCCTAATTTTTTACTAGACAAATATGAAATGATTAAGGGTTCTAAGTATAATATCTAGAAAATTTGCATTAAAATTGAGTTTATGTTTCAAAAATTATATAATATTATGGTTGGGACTAAAAACCCATCTCAAGGAGAAATGTCTTGACTAAGATTACCAATGTGTTTTAATAAAAATCAAAAGAAGCTATGCTAATTATTATAATGACTATCAAGGATCAATTCCTAGTCCATATCCATAATCAAGAATCTCCTAGTGATGCCTATAAAATCCTTGAGTATATGCATACCTTCACTCATATATTTAAGATAATTAAACTAATTATTGAATTACTAACTACATCCACAAAAGGTGACGAAAACATTGTAAATTTTCTTTAAAAAATACAAAAAATAAAAATTCAATTGATGTTTGTAATTAAAATCTTATTCAAGATCAGTTATATTTTATTATTTAGTTAAATATTCATGAAAAAGAACATAATTTTATTTCAATTCTTAATTCAAAATACCAAACATTCCATGACATTCCTAATCTCACTTCACTATCTTCTCTTCTTATTCAAGAAGAAAAATTAATGTAAAACATTGGTTTTAAAGAGAGTTAAACTTACATACTTTTCATGCTTAATATTTTTCCTAAAAAAAATTGGAAACTAAAAATCTAATCCTAGACTCTACGAATGGACAAAAAATAGAATAATAAATATGATAATAAGAATAATAAAGTAAAATTTAATGAAAATTGTAATCTGTGTGGTAGATTTAGAGGGAATACTATTACAAAAACAAAACCTCTAAAAATAACAAAGAGAATAAAGTATCTAATCTGAATTAAAAAAAAATCAAAACCATAGTAAGAATAGTAATCAGGATCATAATGTTAACAACACCTAGAAACTCCTTGAGTATATGCATGAAGGCACTCATCTCTCTAAGATTATTAAATTGATTATTGAATTACTAACTACACCCATAAAAGGTGATGAAACCATTGTAAATTTTATTGAAAAAATAAATTTACAAAAAGTCTCAATTGATGGTTGTAATTAAAATCTTATTCAAGATCAATTGTATTTCATTATTTACTTGAATATTCATGAAAACATTCATAATTTTATTTCAACTCTTAATTCAAAATACCAAATAGAACATGGCATTCCTAAGCTCACTACACTATCTTCCATTCTTATTCAAGATTAAAATTTGATGCAAAACTTTGATTCTAAAGAGAATTACACTTAGGGACTTTTCACACTTAATAGTTTTCCTAAAAACATTAGAAACTAGAAATATAATCCTAAACTCTACAAATGGATAAAAATTACAATAATGAATCTGATAGTAAGAATTATAAAGTCATATTTACTGAAAATTACAATCTGTGTGTTAAATTTAGACATAGAAGGGAAGACTGTTACAAAAACAAAACCTCTAAAAACAAAAAAGGCAAGAAAATATCTAATTTGAATCAACAAAAAAATTGAAACTAGAATAAGAAGAGTAATCAGGATCATAATCTCAACATTATTCTTTGTGTGTTGCCTTGTTTGTTTCTAATGAAAATTAATGGTTTTTAGATACTGATGCATCACATCATATGAATTGTTTATCAATTATTTTATCTAACACGAGATATATTTGAAATGATTTATTTAGGTAAAAATAAATTTGTAGAAGCTACTAAACAAGGAAAAGCTAAATATGTAAAAAAATTTATAAATGATGTGTTATATGTTTATAAACTCAAGAAAAATATGTTATCATGTTCTTACATTATGAATGATTATTTCATAGAAACTTTTAAAGTATAAATGGCTTATTAAGAGTCTATTTGGTTATCTGATCATTGAAGGAATTTAACATAATGATTTATACATGTTTTCTTCCTCCTCTGCATTTTGTCCTTCATCACATAATAAAATTGAATCTAAATAATGGCATTAAATATTAGGTCATTTTAAGTTTATATGATATGTATTGACATGATCATGTGGTGGTTATTCTTATTATTTCTTCTCATCATGAAACTTGTGAATGTTTCTAACATGATAATTAACACACTAAACCCTTTCAAAAGAATCATGATCCCAACTCCTTTCATCCTTTCTAGTTTATTCATGGTGATGTTACATGACCCCTATAAGTTTCCTCTCTTAATGTCTCTTTGTATTCTATTACTTTAAATATAATGACTAAATTGATAGTGTCACA
>JARHVA010002461.1:2257500-2342500 GCA_037957365.1 Torreya grandis
TTAAATTTAAGATAAAGTGGCTATACTAGGGTAACATTGGTTACAATGGTGACCTCCACACAAAAATCATAACATTAATTTTTATTTTACTTGTGATTACATCCTTTATAATATAAAATTGACACAACAACACCATATCCAACCATGTTACCCAAATCACTCCACTTTTTAATTAAATTCAAAATGAATTAGGTTTATTGTCTATATATGTGCCCTAAATTAACTATATTTTCCCTAGTCTCAACTTGATATGTTTATTTTTAAAATTTTATCATATATTTGACCTAATCACAAATAAAATAAACATAAAGGGGTGGTTGTGTGTGAACTAGTCACCAATGCAATGTACAATTCCTCAATCATGACACTTTATTTTAAATTCCTAGTGAATATGGGTGATTGATCATGATTTTCCCCATATTACCTACATTTTCCGTAGGCAAAAGTGAATTTGGTGTTGTTCTGTTTCTTTTAGACTATAATCCCCTTAATCACAAGTAAATATGACAAATAGGTGGTTAAGTGTGTAATGATCACTAATGAGACCTAAATTACCACTTTCACACAAATTTGGCATGAAATTAAAGTGAATTATTATAACCTCACATAAATCTATTCAAAATTATCCTCATTTTACTATATCAGAGGTGGTTGTGGTGTTTTTTGTGTTATTTTTGGGTGATAAGGGACCTAATAGAAAGCAAAATTAGTATAAAGGGATGGTTGGGTGGGTAAAGGTCACCAATATAATAGGCATTTCCTTAATCCCATGACTTTGGCCTCAATTAAATGTGAATTGAGATGATTGCTCAAAAATGTGCCCAAAATAATTTGCATTTACCTTGGCCATATGGATATGATGGTATTATTTAAATTTTATCTTATAATGGACCTAATAATAATTTAAATTGGTATAAATGAATATTTAAGTGTGAATACGTTACCAATGGTACCTAAATTTTCCCAATCACACCATTTTAGTATCATTTTAAAGAAAATTAGCTCAATCACAAATGGGTGTACCCTAAATTTTCTACATTTTCCCCAATCTTGAGTTAAAATGGTGTCATTATGTTAATTTTTTATTTTAATCCCTCTAATCATAAGTAAAACTGGCATAAAGTGGTGATTTGGTGTCCATTATTAACCAATGAGACCTAAATTACTTGAGTCACACAACTTTGGGATGAAATTTAGTTAAATTTTAATCATCATGGGTACATGTTCCCCAAATTATTTGCATTTTCTAGGGTTGATAGTGTATATAGTGTTGGGGTGTTTATTTTTTTACTATAATTTAAGTAATCACAAGTAAAATTATCATAAATGGGTGGTTATGTGTTTATGGGTCATAATATGACCTACATTTCCCCAATCACACCACTTGGGGAGAGAATTCAAAGAGAAATTGGGTGATCATGCAAAAAAATTACTATAATTACTTTTATTTACATTGATCACACATTTATATGGTTTTTTTTGTCTCATTTATCTTATAAGGGACCCAATTGTATTTAAAAATGGTAAAAAGGGTGGATAAGTGTGTGTGGATCACTAATGCAAACTATGTTACCCCAATAACACTAGTTTGGCATGAATTCAGATAGATTTAGGTGACCACACCTAAATTTGGCAAAACATTTTCCAATTTACCATACTAAAAAATCATTATGGTCTCATTATGTCATTGTTGGCCTATAATGGACCTAATCATACATAAAATTGGCACAAGTAGGTGGTTCAATGTGCATTGGTTTGTCAAATTTGATTTTGACAAACATGTAACTCCTAGAAATATCAATAATCAATATGGAGGCCTCAAAACATAAAAAAAATTGTATGTTTATAAAAATGGAAATCATTTATAAAATTCATGTTTAAAAGCCTTAGGTGCAATGCTAAAATCCTAAAAAATGTTTAGGTACTAAGTAAATTTGATTTCTAAAAATTATCTTTTAAATAATAATTCATGGAGATATTAAACCGATGGTAGAATATTAAAATTGAACATAATTTATTATGTTTACAAAAATAAATTTAAACTATTTTTATTTCTTATATTTAACATTTATTTTGGTGAATACACTTATATTTCACTTGTTCAACATGTCCTGCTTCAATCCCTTACACATTACAAAATAATAGTGTCATGTACTTATTTTATCATGCATGTATTTTAGTCTATACATATTATAGCATGTACAAACTATAGGTTTTTAAATATGAACCTAAGTCTATGACCTTCTTAGAAGGCAAGTTTGTGTTTTTTGATAGAAATAAAAAAATCAAAGTTGGGCATGATAAACACTATAATTTTATCAATATATTTCATAAAAATCTGACTATAAAATAGAACACACTATCTTTTTTATAAATATAAATACTTTTTATTTTTTATCTATTCTAATGTCTTCATTTACATTTATTTGTATGTATGTATTATTATGCCAAAATATGTTACAACTATATATTTCTATTTTTGTTTATGCATCTTTCATTTTATACCTCAAAATTCATAAACCATATTGAGATACATTGATCCATGATTGGTTATCCATTATTATAATTTTCAATGTCTATCTACTTATAAAATTATTAAAAACATAAGTATTCATTATAAATGTAAAAATAAATATAGGTTGCACACTAGGTGATCTTATATAACATTCTACCAAATTGTTTTAAAAAATATTAGATGATACTAAAAAATGAGGGGACACATGATTAATATCTTTATTATTTTTTGAGAAAATAAATTATTCAAATTTAAGATATTTGACGTACTTATACTTTATAATTTTTAAAATAAATTAGTATTTTACAAACTAGACTCGAAATGCTACAATTTGTGTTCTTAAATCATCTTCACATTTTGAGAAAATGAAGACCCTTTTTTGGCCCCTAATACATTGACCTTACCCATATTTTAGATTATATTTTAGCTAGGAAATAATCCCATCAATGGGATGGATACATGTAGTAACTAGATAGAGCTATGCAAAATTTGGCTACCATAGGCATGTATCAACATATGTATTTGTGTCTAAGTTTGAGAAATGATCTTATTTTTTAATATATCCATAACTATGATCCTTCATATACTTTTAAACTTTATTAGTTATAGTTTCTTATCAAATATTGTATATAATAAGATAATGTACCCATATTCATTATGTCAAACATGTGCTAGCTTGTATAACATGCTTATGACATGAATTTTTTGTTTTTATAATAAGATTAGGAATTTTATGTAATGGTTGTTGAAGTAATGATACTTAAGGAAAATAAATTAATTTTATCTAAATTTTCTATGTAGATAGAACTTGAATAGTTTGCATAATCAATTTTTTATAATATTTACATGGAAAGGTATATTTATAAATATGATACTCATATGTATACCTTTAAATATAACCACTATGTTGTTATAAATATATTTCACATATATATGTACCGAATATGGTACCACACACATCTTATGTTTCCAACAATGATTTAGCAACAAATTGAAATCTCCCAAGCTGGGAAAGCCTAAGAAATCAGTAGAAACTGATGGAGGTCAAACCACAAGAGGTAGTCTAATAATTACAAGAGGATCATGTCTCTATGCATAAAATAATTATATTATATATGTTATAGTATCTTATGTGTAACTAATAATTATATGTAGTTTGATGGTGCAAACTTTCTCACTAGATGCATTATCAACAATTGCATTATGTATATGTTGCAAGTCAATAGAGTCTCACATAATAAATGATGTATTGATGGTTTGTCATCAATATTATCATTACCATAATTTTTTTATAGGTATCTAAACAAATATAATTATAATTATACTAATAAATCCATATCAAGGATTATCCTCCTTAGTGTTAGAGTCATAATAATTTAGAGGTGTAACAACTTCTATGTCATATGCACCTAAGGCTTAGTGTTGGTCTCTTGTGTCACAAAATATAGAATTGGGTTTGAGATTGTTTTGAAAATTTTATTCATATTACGTTATGTCCTTGAATCATTTGTAAGTGTACTAGTATAATTGACATTTATAATTTTATCATTGATTATAAATGATACCTTGTGTCACAAATAAATGCATGTGTTGGGTGAATACCCTAGGCATTGTTCAAAATCATAGTATGCATTACCTTTGAATCCCTTATGTATTGGCCTATTCACATAAAAATATATTTTTAAAGGGATATATATGAGGAAAAATTAAAATAACTACCATAGAAAGTAATATGAGTGTTAATATAAATTCATAAACTCCCCTATTTGAGCAACCAATAGGACAAGCCAATTTGTATGTTATCATGTCAAATTAAATGTGACATTTTCATAATTATTAGTATGAATTTTTTTGCCTTCAAACCATATGATTTTAAAAAGTTATTTTAGTAGTATAACTAGTCATATTAAAAACCTATTTTAGAGTCAATACTTATAAAAGGTAAATTATCATCAATAATGGGATCATATTTTATTAATAATATAAAACTTGAGACTAATTTGTATTATATAATAGATGCATATAGAACACATATTAATGTAATTGGTAGAATGAAATTGATGAATTTTAAAAAATATGTATGAAAAAAGACAAGGGTGTAATATACCTAGCTTATTAGATTTTTTATCTATTTTGTGATTATGTACGATGTATAAAATGCTCTTCAAAGGATTTTTGTAGGATTAGTTTAATAAATAAACATCTACAAGTAATCAGAACACCTATTGTATTATTCATATTCCATTTTCATCCATTTTTTTCCACTATGTGATAGAACTATCGAGGATGACTGTTTTAGTTTTTGATAGTTTAAATCACCATGCACCTAGGTTTGAACATTATCCTTATGTATTTATATAATTTAAATCCTACACAAATATTTATGTTTTAATTATATTGACTAAAAATACTTATTTTGTAATTTTGATCCCAATGTGACATATAAAAATGGGTTTGTGAGTTAGATCTAGTTGACCTAAACCATGTTTTAATAAGTGGTTGAGCACTACCTACATTTTAATAATTCATGGAAGGATCAAACTACATAAATTTCTCACACTAGGTGTATGTGTGCTAGGTAGTTATTTTTAATCAATATCTAACATGTGTGCAAATATATCCACTTGAAAAAAAAACTACCATGTAATAGTATTCAAAACTAGGTGGTGAATGCTCCATTGAAGTATTTCTAGAATTATAAGTCATATGAAAATGTGAAAATGTATTCTTAACTATGAAATTACAATATGAGATGAGTTATAGGTGATTAATAGATATGAATAAGATTATACTTGATGTTTATATATATGAAACTATTTATTTAATTTATTTCCAAATGACATGAAAAATGTGTGGCTTAATGAGAATACATTTTTTTTTAATTGGGGAATTAGTTATTAAAAAGAATGAAAACATTTATATCGTATTATAAGGAAATATAAAGAAACATTTTCAATTGTGTAATACCAAATTTTATTGCCTACAGATACTAGACCTAGAGGAAGAATAAATCACCTTATAGTGTAATTGATTGATACCATGTTTTTCATAAAAATTGGGTATCACATTTGTCTTGATCAAATGAGTATGGGTTTATTTACATGACATTGATAATAAATGTGTAATAAATTTATAAATCCAATAATATGAAAAAGGAATATGATACTAGCATTTATTAAGAACTTACCTTAGAGCATGAGTAACTCTAGTCCATATTAGAGGGAGATATTAAAATTGCTTCATGTTATAATTCTTTAGTAATCATTAATTAAAAATGTAATTATATTTATTTTATAAATTAATATATTAAGATGCATTCAATAAAAATAAATATATTTTCTATTCCTCAATGAAAAGGTAATATGAAGCTAACATGAGATTTAGATTATTCTACATTAGAACATTTAAGTTCAATTTATTCAAATACATTTTCCATTTTATGTCTCATATATACATTCATACATCTCATTACTATTTTTATATTTCAATTAATAAATTTGATACACATACTTATAAGGATGAACAAATTTTTAGTTTCTTTTTTTATATATCTTGTAGTCATATAAAATGCAAAAATTGGTAACTTGAGAATAGATTATGACACCCAACCCATAAGTCCCTCTTGCTTGCTCTCATGACCCTCATAATCATATTTTCACTAGTTCCCAGTCATTCATAGCCTTCTAAACATAATCCTAGCTCAGATATACTATTCTTTCCATGACTAATTCATTCCCCTAGGCCTCATCAACTTAGGACAATAGCACCACACTTAGACTACAACATCGGTGCCAAACTATCTACTTTTGGTGCTCCTATCCAAGTGAGTTTTTGGCCCCAGCAATCAGTTCCTTCTAATTCCCCATCCTTCTCCTTGTCATCCTAATGTGAGAAAATTCAACCCATGACCAATATATCCCTTTTAAATTCCATTCCAAGATCATTTGGAAAGGGTTGGAAAATATCGCTAAGCAAGCAAGAATACAATCAAGACTACTCAAGCAATCTTACCTATTCTCTGCGTATATCTAGCTAATACACTTACAAGCTTATTCAAATCCTTATACCATTCCCTAGCCACCTCAAGCAATCTAGTTTAGTGTTTTCTATATTCATACACTATATTTCACAAATTACATCAAGTGGAAGAACTATATATGGATTGATCCCTCTTAGGAGTATTAGTATGTAGGCAACGTCCACATACAAGGGGTGTGGATACATATTTAATGATTCTTACACACAATAACCTCCCATATTTTCTCAAAATTAGTCAAATCATAATGGATTATAGGGTTTGAAGAGAAAATATACTCTACAAGGATCTCTATAGACTTCTATCTACCAACAATTCACAGATAGGGTCATACAAACATAGCGAATAAAACCCAAAAAGCTTAGATCTCTTGGAAAAAATTGGTAGAGGTGGATTAGAGCACTAGTTCCACTCCTATTCACTTTTGGAACTCCTATCCAATCATGAAATGAAGGTTAGATCCTAGTTTAAGATAGTGTCCCAGTCTTACATAGAGAATTCTAGTCTTTGTCTTAGTTGTATCAATCAGTTTCTAGCCAAGTCTTATTTTCTTACCCTTATTACTATTTTTAGAAAATCTAAAGTTGCAATCAAATTAAACAAATTATTAGCTTAATTATTGTATATTTATTTACTAATTTTACTACTCATACCCTTTAGCTAAATTATGAATAATACACTAATATTCCCAAATAGGTTAAATCATTTGGTGAACTTGACTTACTTCATTTGCACATAAAAATCCTAGAAACCCTAGGGTAAACTTCTTACTAATTTTTCTTAGATTTTATGATTTTTTACCTACATAATAAAATTATAAATAAGAATTAAATTTTAAAATTTTGTATTAATTTTAAAATAATTTTCTTTCAAACCCTAGTTTCCCATATTAGGTCTCGATATTTTACTGGTATTTTTTTAATTTTTTACATACATATTTAAATCATAAATTTGCATCAAATTTTAAAATTCCTTAGTAATTTTAAAATTATTTCATTCAAAACCCTAGTTGTATTTAATATCTCCTATTTACTTCTTGAGGTATCATCTTACATCTAAAATCAGATTTCAAAAATGGGTCTCATTTATTTTCAAATATTTCTTGCATTTTTAGCAAATAATAATGAGACCATACTTGGTCCTCTCATGTACATGAATGATGAAGTTTACCATATGCTAATACAAAACTTAATTCTTTTCTTTTCATTCCTACTTTTCATAATATGGGATGATATTAAGAAATTCATTGTTAAATATAGTAAGACACTTCTCCTTCAAAGCAAAGTTTACTTGTCTTTAATACAAGATTTCATCTCTTGCTTTCCATCTCTCAGATGGAAAAAATTTAAAGTTTATCATGATAAACATGTTATAAATGTCATAGCACATGCTATTTTTTTTTATGAATTCATGTTCAAATTCATGCTTTCTATCTCACATATGGAAAAAAATTTGTGTTTATCATGCTAAACACATTAGAAATGTCATATGACATGCCAAAGTTTCTTATGAATTCATGCACAAATTCATGATTTCCATCCCATGTTTTCTATCTCTCATATGGAAAAAAATTAATGTTTATCATGATAAACACATTATAAATTTCATAACACATGCCCAAGTTTCTTATGCATTCATGCACAAATTCATGCTTTCTATCCCTTACTTTCTAACCCTAATGCCAAAGTTTCTTTATAATCATATTGTTATACAACTTATAACTGTAATGACTTATTTAACATGTTATCTCTCTATTATGTGTAATTCAATCAAGAATAAAATCCTTACATACTTAGAGGATTTATTTCATAAGCTAACAACCACCTATCAAGTTTCAATGTCACATCTTATGTAAAGCAAAGACTTTCCTTCTCCTCCTCTCCCCAAAGAGGGTGATAAATAATTTCCCTCTAACCAAGTCCATGCTATCACCCCTCCAAAATTTGAGTTAGCCTATATTATTGTTCCTAGTGCATACATTTCAGCCTATAGCTTCTTCAAATCCTCTTTAACATATATACTTACATGTTGAATCAAAAGAAACTAAGGTTTGCACTTGTAAGACTCTAAGGGATCAAATCACCAATATTAAAAAGTTAATTTCATATTTACATATGCAAAATTGACTATTACATAAAAGTATTACAACATTGGAAAATTAGATTTTACAAAAGCCTCAAAGTTATCGTAGTGCCAATCATGTCTATGTACCTTCACCTAGTCAATTGGTTATAAGAAATCTTACACATCAAAATAAGAAATCACAACAAAATAACTCTACAACTAGTGATTCAAAAATAATTCAACTATCAAATAATATTTAAAGTGAGGTACTAATGGAAATTATTAAATCCATGTTAATCAAACTACCTCCTCTACATCTAGTGAGAAAACCCAAATATTATTATGTGTATCATATAATGTATGGGCATCACATATATTCATGTTTCACATTAAAAAAAACATATAAAATAGATAATTGATAATTAGGATCATATATAAGGTAAATTAGTCAAACAATCCATAGATACATAGGAACATATTCACAAAGGGTCAAATTCAGAAAAAGTACAAAAGTGGTTACCAAAGCATAACTCTCAACAACAAAGGATCAAAAAGCAAAATTAGAGAAATAAGTATTTCCAAAATCATAGGTAAAGCATGAAACATATGCAAATATGCTTATCCAAAATGATGCTTGACTTTAAAATTAATATGGGTTTGGTCAAAAATATTTACAATAGTTTAATTTTCAAGGTTAAGGGTTGGACAAGCATACTCAAGGCATAACTACTATTCTAGTAGTTGATAATATTTGTCACCAAAGTTTGGGATTTATTAAAATCCTAAGAAAAATCATTCATAAAAATAATTTATCAAAGGAAAAGATCCAGATACAATAAAATTCAAAACTAGCATTCCATTGGTTCAAGATCAAGATGAAAATAAAGAATGGAATAATACATGTTATCATGATTTACATGATACTGACAATGAATGTGAATATTTAGAGTCATATTCACATCCATTCCATCATTCTTCAAAATCATGCATGATTCTTTTATTTGATACATAATACCATGATAAGGAGTCTCCCATGAGACTCATCAATTAAAATCATTTCTTCTCAGTTTTTCTTGTACATAGTCTTCCTATGATTTATTTTACATAGCTTAAATCAAAAATAGAAAAACATTCAAATATTTAAAAATAAAAAAACAACATATCAAAAACACCAAAAATATTTTTATTGTATGCATCATCCATGCTTTACATTTATATTACTATGTTAGACTTTTATTTGTTATCCTATGTTATTGTTTGTTGATTTATCTAAATTACAATGCTTTACTTGATCTCCTTTGAGTGTGTGTAGTGACATCCAACTCTTTGGTTACTTCTCTCTACCCATTAAAGGGGCATCCTACTTATACATTTGACACATAGATACATATACCCACTAGGGGGATCTTCTACATGATTATATCATCCAAGTTATGTCATTCCTACACCACACACTCTAGGTATCATGTTGATGTACATTATTTCCTAGCTTATATAGATTACTCTATCAACACACACTATTATATAGCACTCATGTATTTTATTAGCATATACTTAGTCTTATACTACATGTCTAAAATACTTTCACATTCTTGTTTTGACTATTTAGATGCAATTATATTTCCAATCTTTACATGCTTTACTTTCTTGCTTAGCGTAGTTATATTGTTTTCATTTCTCAGTTCTTCTTTGTCTCCTGTATATGGCTTATGACATTTGCTAATTTCATTTGCCTCTATTTATTGTGTGTACCTTAGAACATTTTCCAATGTCCTTTGCCTATACTCTTCTATATGGATGTGTCTTTCATGTCAACCTTGTTTGTTTCAATTATATGTGTAAGTGGAATTTGAACATGCCTTGTATGCTTGCTTTCCAGTTTAAGTGACATGTGCCCATGTCCCTTGTATGTTTGTCCCCTTGGCCACTCTTGTAAACTTATTTCTTATTTCGTTGTGTGTTTATTGCTTGTTTTATTTGCATTAGTTTAAATTCCATGATCCACATCATGCATTATCTTACTTTCTTACAAGCCATGATAGACATCATGTTCCATCCCTCCTTGAAAACTAACAATTAATAATTAACAACTAACCATACTTATAGTCTTAGTTCACTATGTTCCACATGATATTAAATTTTTATATCTATCTAGACATACCCTTATTGATCAAACAATCTATGATTATAAACCATGTTATATCTTAAGATATCTTATCAATTATCATTATTATATCATGTATCTTTGTATCATAACACACTTGTAGGGATCTTTGTTCTGAGGGTAGTCATTACAAGGTCCCCATTTCTACCCTCAGAATATAGGGTAATAAATAGGGGTTTTGTCATAGAGATCATAGCTCATAACAATAAAAAAATCTAGCTTTCAACATACCCAACACAATAACTAAACATCAAACCTGTCAGAATAGACTAGGTAGATAGTGAAAATGTTAGAATAGTTACAACTTTTGGTGTATGAAAATATCACCAAGATTGGAATATAGATCTAGTGCCACTATTATCCATTTTTTATGTTCTTATCTAAATAGCATAAAATTCAAACTTTGCAAAAGCAGACAAAAAGGTAGGTTTAGCCATAGTTTTGCACAGTTAGACCAATTTAAAATTAGTAGTTTTTAGTACAATTTTACTTAGAGAATATAGATATAGGGGGAATTATGCATGGAATGATGTCTCTTACTTATATTTTTAGATATAACAGTTGGTAAAACTTCTAAATTAGAATCCATGTTCTAGACACCTATGATTGGGGGCAATGTGCACATCACATTTATTTATTTTTCTTTCCAAGTTTAGTATTACCTAGGAATTCTTAGTAGTTTCATGCCTTATATCAACTATAGGTGGTTGGTATCATCTTGGAGTGGCTTCCATACAAGCCTAGCCTCCATATTTTATAATGGCTTTCATACATGCCTAGTGCCTAGTTTTAGAGTGGCTTTCATACAAGCCTAATCTCCATCTTTTAGAGTGGCCAAGAGTGGCCTAGTTTCTAGCATACATTCAGCTATACACACCAATATTTTCAAACTATAGAGATTTTAAGGGATTTAAAACCCATCTTATAAGATATACATTTCATACCAATAACCATTTATAGCTTCACTTTATGGGGAAACGATGGAGCCAAATGACTAGCTAGCCTTTGTATTCTTAAACCAATTATTTAGAGGGATTGGATACATATTCTAGATATATATTAGTACATGCATGATCACATATCTTCACTTAATTGGAGATGATGGATCTAAAGGGCCAATGTTTTCACTTTTGAGCCACTCTCACAAAATTGAGTACTTAGCTCCATTCGTGATATCACTCTTGGTATAGCATACCTAGTATATCCAAGATATCCAACATCACTCAAAATCACAATAGGTTTTGTATTGGTCTGCATACCTAGTGAGGTGTATTTATTCCTTTCTCTTCCTCTATCTCTCTTACCTAGCTTTATATGTTCTTATTTTAGATATAGTGTATCTAGTAAGAAGTAATCTACTCTTTGTTTTTTTTTTGCATATTTATACATCATAGTGTGATCTCTCTATACACAGCTAGAATCACGTAGAATCATAAACTTCAGCCTTATAGGTAAGTTTAGGTATGCTTTATATTTTCCTTTATCCTAGTATTTCACTTTTCTACATCATTAGAATAGATGGGGGGAAATGTATTCATATAAAATGCAAAAATTGGTAATATGAGTGTGGCTTATGACACCCAACCCATAGGTCCCTCTTTCTTGCTCTCATGACTCTCATAGGCATCTTTTCATTGATTCTCAGTCATCCATAGCCTTCCAAACTTAATCCTAGCTCAACCAGACTATTCTTTCCAAGACTAATCCATCCCCCTATGCCCCATTAGCTCAATACAATAGCACCACACTTAGACTACAACATCGGTGCCACTCCTATTCATGTTTTTTTCTCTTGTCCAAGTGTATTTTTGGCCCCAATGGTCAGTTCCTTCTAGTACCCCATCCTTCTCCTTGTCGGCCTAACATGAACACATTCAAGACATGACTAATAGATCACTATAAAATCCCATTTAAAGATCATTTGGAAAGGGTTGGAAAATATCACTAATAAAGTAAGAATATAAGCAAGACTACTCAAGAAATATTCCCTATTCTCTGCATATAGCCAACTAATACACTTACAAGCTTATTCAAATCCTTACACTAGTCCCTATCCACCTCAAGCACATCTAATTTAGTATTTTCCATATTCATACACTCTATTGTACAAATCACATCAAGTGGGAGAACTACATATGGATTGATCCCTCTTAGAAGTATTGGTATGTAGGTAGCATGCCCACATAAGGGGTTTGGATACATGTTCAATGAATATTACATGCACTAACCTCCCCTCTTTTCTCAAAATTGGTCAATGTATAATGGAGTATAGGTTTTCAATAGAAAATCTACTCTACAAGGAGCTCTACAAAATTTTAGCTATCAAAACTTCACAAATAGGGTTACACAGGCATAATGAACAAAACCCATAAAGCTTAGATCTCTTGGAAAACATTAACAAAGGTGGACTATAGCACTATTTCCACTCCTATCTATTTTTAGTACTCCTATCCAATCATAAAATGAAGGTTAGATCCTAGTTTCTGATAATGTCCCAGTCTTACATAGTGAATTCTAGCCTCTGTCTCAATCATATTAGTCAGTTTCTAGCTAGGTCTTGTTTTCTTACCCTTATTACCATTTTTAGAAAAGATAAAATTGTAATAAAATTACACAGATCAATATCTTGATTATTACATATTTATTTACTAATTTTACTACTTAGACCCTTTAACTAAATTAGGAATAATACACCAATATTCCCAAATAGGTTAAACATATCCATATAAGCATTTAAAATAATCTATGTAGTTGACACATAATGAGATATACTTTGTTTTTTATGCCAAATATTTAGCTATACTATTCCTTATAAATTTTTTTATGGACATAGTTACTCCACATAAATTTTCAATTTATGGACCATATCTATTAAAATGGAATTAAAAATGAGAAGTGGAGATTGGATATATGGATCTTACTTATGGTTTAAATATTTAGATCCTTAAAAAAAAAAATCACCAAATATTCAAAAATAACATTCTGCATACCACCAATTTGAGGATTAGATCATTCAAGCTAAAATTTACAATAGGATCTAATTACCTTGAAATTTGAGGGTTTAATTTTTACAATTAAGAGTTTATTCACATGAACTCAATATAGAGATAATTTACCATATTCCTTAGAGGATTCATATTTTTATATTTGTGTAGCTATAATAATTCAAATACGTATAAATGGTTTATAAAAGTGATGGAAAAAAATAACTACCTAAGTGATTCCTTGCAATCCTAAATACCTTATCCAATTTGCTACCCTACATGGACTTAATGATGAAATGACAAAAACTAGGCTAATCAACAAAAAAAAATGAAAACATACTAAACAATAAAAAAAAATAGTCCATGTTGATTAATTTATAAATAGTATTTAAATTAAATGTGGTAAATTAAAATCAAATTTATATATGAAATGCTTGTTGTTAGTATAAATAAATTAAAATTGAAAAGTTAATGTTTCCATTTCATAAATGAAATATGATTCTGAAGGAAATAATGTTGTTTTAGAAAGAAATATTATAAATTTGTAAATAGAACCTAATCATAATGACACCAAATATATATAAAAATTATTCCAGATGTTTTCGTATAAGATACATATGGTGAAGGATATGAAAAATGAAATAGATGACACATAGTTCCTCAAATCATACCCTTTTTATTTCAACACTCATAATGGCCATAATAGATGAAAATGAGGAAAATAAGAATGGAGGATACAAATACAATTACTATAACTATTAGTTTCATGAAAGGGTATCACAATGGGTGACTAAAACAATATTAATTAGTACACAATAGATATCTAAATCTAATATAGAAAATATAACAAACATATTAATAGAACAAGAAATGATATATTTGATATCAATTTGGTGAATAAATGATAAATTAAAAGGTAATTTACTTAAAATTTATGCATATAAATTTATGTCATAGTCATAATATATGCTAAACATCATTTATAATAGTTGGAAATATCATGAGATTTCAAAATGATCACAAACATATAAGTGTCAACTCAATATAGAGATAATTTACCATATTCCTTAGAGGAGTCATATTTTTATATTTTTGTAGCTATAATAATTCAAATACATATAAATGGTTTATAAAAGTGATGGAAAAAGACAACTACCTAAGGGATTCCTTTCAATCCTAAATCCCCTATCCAATTTACTACCCTACACGGATTTAATGATGAAATGACAAAAACTAGGCTAATCAACAAAAAAATGAAAACATACTAAATAATATAAAAAAATAGTCCATGTTGAGCAATATAAATAGCATTTTAATTAAATGTGGTAAATTAAAATAAAATTTATATATGAAATGCTTGTTGTTAGTATAAAGAAATTAAAATTAAAAATTTAATGTTTCCATTTCATAAATGAAATATGATTCTGAAGGAAATAATGTTGTTTTAGAAAGAAATATTATAAATTTGTAAATAGAACCTAATCATAATGACACCAAAGATATATAAAATTTATTCCACATGTTTCTATATAAGGTACAGATGGTGAAGGATATGAAAAATGAAATAGATGACACATAGTTCCTCAAATCGTACCTTTCTATTTCAACACTCATAATGGCTAGAATAGATGAAAATGAGGAAAATAAGAATGGAAGATACAAATACAATTACTATAACTATTAGTTTCATGAAAGGGTATCACAATGGGTGACTAAAACAATATTAATTAGTACACAATAAATATCTAAATCTAATATAGAAAATATAACAAACATATTAATAGAACAAGAAATGATATATTTGATATCAATTTGGTGAGTAAATGATAAATTAAAAGGTAATTTACTTAAAATTTATGCATAGAAATTTATGTCATAGTCATAATATATGCTAAACATCATTTATCGTAGTTGGAAATCTCATGAGATTTCAAAATGGTCACAAACATGTAAGTTTGACTAGGCCATGCTTTTTCTAGAAAATAGTTGGTCACGTCATGGGTTTTCTAAAAATATCCTCAGTGGCACTAAATAAGATAAAATTAAAGAGCTAATAAAATAGATATATCTTTACATGGTATATCCTATTTATACTTGTCATCAATAAGTATAAAACTAGAATTAGATATGAATTTTATTCATCATGATTAGATAATACAAATTTGAAAATTACATATGCCCTCAAGGTTCAATAAATATAGTTTTTTGAAAACACAAGTTTTTGATGTACATATAATCCATGTAGTATTGAAAGGAATAAATTTCATATTTTCACTTAGTTATGAACAAATTTGGTGATGGTAATTAGGGAATTATAACTCCAAATTGATATTGCACTAACTACAAGAGGACAAGGAATGTCCACTCTTTAAGGTGGTTTGAGTTTTCATTTATAGAAGCATCATCTTTGGTTTTCTTTGATTAAAGGATGTGGATAATATAAAAATACTAAAATATATAAAAAAAAGTAAGGATTGTCCATGAAAAGGGGAAGCAACTCGGGGTTGAGGACATTACAAACCCCTATGAGCTAGGAAATAACCAAGAGTGAATTTTAGAATTTTTTGGCATAGGGTACAACCAACCCATGGGTGTTAGCCAATGATCTAACAATTACACAATACTCTTCCACATTTTTAGTTTCACTAGTAAGAAATACACCATCACAAAAATACCATGACCTAAAGAATCATCAATACTTCAAGTAGGACTCATAGGCACCTATTTTCATATCTTCCACCATTAATATGAAATTACACTATGTGATATAACTTGATAACGTTCGAGGATGTAAGAGGTAGATAATGAAATATTATCTAAACACTGGAGATAACTATAATCTTTCACAACAAGAGACTAAACATGAGATAAAGTTCAAATTTAGAAAGTGATCAAGGTAGATAATGGAGAGACAATATAAGATTGGTAATCATTAAGTAAGATTGATACAGGTTCAATAAAAACAAAAAATTAGTATCTAAGGTCATTGACATATAAATTAGAGTTTGGGTATTAGTCAAGAAACTTATTTAAAATCAAGGCAAAGTTTAAATGGGATGATCATCTCTCAAATAGTTCCAAAATATATTACAACTCAAGAAATAGAGGATGATAGTGTTTAAAAGGGGCACCCATGTGCCTCAAAAGGACAACCTTACTCTATCAAGGCATCTTAAATTGAACTAAGCATTTAGATAAGATTTTTCATTGATGAAAAATGAATTAAGAAGTAAAATTGAGTAAGGGCCTACCAAAATAGAAAAGGTGAACCAAGATTTAAATATAATCACTAATATTATTTTCAATTCATTTACACCACAAGACTTACAAAACCAAGTACCAAAAATATTGACCTTGTTCAAAAGTAATGAGCCAACACCACAAAATTAAAATAAAAACACTAAAATGGTATATTAAGAAGCATAAACTCAAAACCTTGTCAATTTTTGAAATTTACACAAAATTTAGGCTAGTAAGGGGAATTCTTTGTGATTTTGATTAATTTTGATAATAAAATTCATGAAAATAATATGTGAAGTGTTTTATGTGAGGAAAATGGTTTCTTTTGCTATGATAAGTATCATGAGGATTTTGAATAAAAAGAAAACAAAATAACCCCTTTATATTCTTATTAAGCAGTGGTTTTTATTAAGTAGTAGTAATGTAATGGTTCCCCTAAAAAATATGGCCTAGCCTTAAAAATCCAAAACACTCAAAAACTTGATTTTTTAAAAATTAAAATATTGTTTTTCCATTTTTTCAAAATAGAATAATTATTATATTGTCATGATGTATACATGAGGGTTTATAAGTTGAATAGAGGATCCAAAGAGGGTAGTGCATTTTAATTATCAGAAAATACAAAAAGCACTACCAATTCACAGACATGTATTAAACTAAGATTCAAATATTCATTTTTATTAGATGTAGTGCATTACCCCTAGGGGCCTGAGTGATAATGAGATCATTAATCATGTGGATGGTAGAACATGTGGACTTGTTTTTATTGAAGTAAGATCTGCTAAGTCTATAATTATTAAAATGGGAACCTAAACACCATATATTCTATGTATCGATTGACATGAAGGTTATGATCTAATTGGAGCAAAACTATTAGATATATGTGAAGACACCAATGAGGAAAAAATTTGAGTTTAAGAAAATATTCATGTAGGAGTTTCATGTAAGTTTCCTATTTAGGTATATATAAATACTAAAAATCACATGGTTATGATAGTATGTCACCCAATAACATCACTGAAGTTCAAATGGTCATAACATCAATGATTTTGGATATGATATACTGTCTAGATAATATTGGTACTCCCATTAAACTATACTTTTATTAATTTAGAGTGAGAGAGGAGTGGATGATAGTACATCATGTCAAATAACTCCTAAGGTCAAAGTAGTCACTATAAGGGTGATAATGGATAGTATATATAATGTCCAATGTAAATCAATGGCCTTTCATTACTAGAATTTGATCATGTAGAGTGAGCGGAGAGGAGTGGCCCATTACTAATTTGAGTTCATCCTTGGGTATTAATAAATCAATATGGTATACTAACAAGGATAAAGAGGAGTCATTAAAAACACTCTCCAAATGGCATGGGTATATTAAAATCTACCTCCATGTTGGGTGAAATAAATAATTGGGTTGGAAACATACCAAACAATACTAGTAAATACCTCCTAGACATCATGTTGAACAAATATATGATTAGATTATATAACTCAATTTTAGAATGAAATTCAAGAGTAATACATTGGAAACCTATATTTCACTCCAATGTGGGTTGATTATGTTGAGTTAGTGTCACTACTAGTGGAAATACAAATGTATGGTCCATAGAGGGTGTGATCACCTACAAATTATTAAGACAAATAAGATGTTGGGGAATGATTGTATGAGGATAAGCCTAGGTACCAATACGATAATCATCAACATAGAAGGCCACATATGTTAGACAATACTTTTAATAATAATATAGGTTAGATACAATTTGAGTTAATAAGATGTACATTGATCAATGACAAGATATCAATTCCCAAGGATTTTTTAAAGTTAGCACCTCTAGTGAGACATTCATAGAAAGTAGGTAAAATATTTGAAAATATCAATAATATTACCTTGTTTATCCCAATTATATAGCTTACTATATATATATATATATATATATATATATATATATATATAATATTTAACTATTATCTTAGGTCATATCCCATGATATGCAGATTATGAGTTGAGATACATGCTAAAGGAGGTTTTCTATGAGTATAGGACATCGAGGATTAGAGATAAGTAGTTTATACTTCATGGTGCACCTATATATGTAGGATGTTAAACTGATTACTAAGATAAAACTAAAAAGATGTCCCTCATGACTGCCTTACCCTATATGACAAGTACTATATAAGCTCAAGATCTTACATAGATAAGACTAATATATGGGGTAGATAACCATGTATACATTGGATCAATCAATGAGTAAATGGAACCAATAAAGAGGAATATTCAACATGAAATCTAACCAAATAAAGTGATATATAGGTTGAGATCATCTAAAACATAGGGTAATTTGTTGATGAGGACAATAGTGTATGTGTAGTAGGTTTGAATGTAATGAGTCTACTCTCATATAAATTCATATGATTCATATTCAGATCTAGATATTTTATTTAGATTATTACATATACATTTATCATATTTAATTGTGCATGTGTAAGATTCTAGGTGATTGATGTATATTTAATGTTTAATAAATTCTAAGACATGTGTTCAACATGTAAAATTCAAATAATGAAACATTGTGCACATACATATAGATGTGTCACAAAGGTAGAGGTGAATGAGAAATGAGATATTCATTTCACTATTATATGAGGGGATCCCATAATGAGATAATGAAATGGACCTAAGAAATTAATATTCTTAGCATATATGTTTTTGATCGAGTACTATATGGGCATCTCCTTTGAGGATGTATAAATAATATACACCATTATCTAGGATCTTAGTGATGAAAAAGGGGCCAATCTAATTTAATGCTAGTTTTCCATTCTTGTATAACTCCTCCAATAGTATTACCATATTAGGGAAGTGAAATGGATTATTAAAAATAAATTTACAACACTAATGGAGCTTGCATGTTAAATAAGAGTGCTTGTGCTCCATATAATCTATATTGTAATGGTTTAACTACTCTAAATTGGCTAATTATCATGTGCATTCCTCCTTAAGATATAATCATATCTACCCATAGAGAAAGGATTTCAACCTTGAGAGTAGTAATTGAATTTAATGCATAAAATAATTTGTCTAATGGGTTGTCCCCATTATAATAAAAAAACATTGTAAAATATTCCCAAAGATCAACATAATACATCAGATGATAATCTCTTGACATTTAAAACAATGTGGAGGAGAATATATTCAACTTATCCATTACCTTGCAAGTAATAGGTTAAATAGAAGTAAATCATGGAAATAATATGTTTATCAATTCATGCATCTCAGGTCTATATAAACTGAAACCATTGTCATTTGTAACTACTAAGTTCACACCAATTTGTAAAAATAACTATGTTTTGAGAAATTTGGTTGTTGCATACATAAACATGCTACTAAGTGAAATGAAATCAACCTAATTAGTGAAGTATTTTTTGGAAATGATGAAAAAATTATGAATATCAAATGAATAAATCTTGAAATTTCCAAAAAATAGGAGAACTAAAGTGCGGAAAGGCTAATGAGTATAAATAGACCATAAGGAACAAACAAGGGTGTTAATCAAATTCCCACTAATTTGGCACATCTTTTAGATCTTAGCATATCATATGCCTTATTTAATGAGAGTCAAATAATATTATCTAATTATTATAATATTCTAACAAATGGTCTACTCTTTAGAGTGACCACCACATGTGATAACATGAGACTCCCCAAGGGGAAGGTAATTATTCTTAAGGGTGATAAATTTCATGACCACACCATCAATATCTTGATTAATTTATATTTCACCAATTATGGCATATTGTATGGAGAGATTATGGATAAATTAGTGTTCCTAATAATAATTTTCATTTTTAATAAGATTGGTATTATAGGTATTGAACAATAACTCGATACCACACTTAATTATAGACTTTTATCTGGTTTAAGGCATAGACACATTTATTAATAAAATTATCATAAATATGTTTCTAAGAGTTGTTAGGTAACATGTAATCAATTATTATATTATATATAGTGATAAATTTATTATATTTTTGATGGATAATTCAGATGTAAAAATTCTAAGGAATATTTACCCAGCTTGTAATCCTTCCTAATAGTGTGCTCCTACTAATAATGTAATGAAGTGGATTTGAATCAACACTAAAATTATTAATTATCTTGATAACATAATATCTTTTTTTTAAAAATTTAAACATAAGGTCAAGGCACTACCTTATTATTGGAGTGTTATTAACCTCAACGCTAAACATCTTATAATAAATATAAAAATAGATAAATTTACCATTATTATACTTTTAGGCTACAATGCTCCAATGAAATAATTTATGACGTGTAAAAGATAAAATTTCTACCTTGATGGGTGCCACCAGGACTAGATATTTACTAAAAATGTGCACAAACTATACAAACATAAATTTTACCTTAGAAGAAAACATAAAAGGTGTGTTATTGTGAACAACATGAGCGAAGGGACAAACTTGCATGAATAATCCTCATGAATGTATCTTAGTAAGTTTAAATTTATTAGTAACATCTAAAACTAAACAAGGAGGAAGATAAAAGAGAATTAGTTTAGTCTTTAATATATATAATGAAATAATTTACTTAGATACCATGAAACTAAGAAAATATCTAGTAAAGATGATATAAATGACCTTATTGAGATTGAGACTAATATGTAGCTCGTATTGCTAATTCAATATATATATTTTATTGTGAGAATGGTCATTCTATTAAGATTATTTTCCTACAATGTCATACTTATATATTTTTAAAATAGTTTGGATGAGGCCATCAAGCATGTTGATCATGAAGCTCTATTAGATGGTTCTAGTTCTATTTAGATAGAAAGGCATAATGGAATTAAAAATTTTACCTCAATTGGTGATTAGTTTTTTGTTAATTTGGTCATAAGGTATAGTGAAAAATTATTTATTCCTAAATAATCCATAGAGAGAGAGAGAGAGAAGTGGAAAAATTCCTAATTCCTATGCTTAACTAGATATTAGTCTCTCTCTCTCTCTCTCTCTCTCTCTCTCTCTCTCTCTCTCTCTCTCCTCTCTCTCTCTCTCTCTCCTCTCTCTCTCTCGCTCTCTCTCTCTCTCTCTCTCTCTCTCTCTCTCTCTCTCTCTCTCTCTCTCTCTCTCTCTCTCTCTCTCTCTCTCTCTCTCTCTCTCTCTAGATTAAATCTTACCTAAATTGGTGATTATTTTTTTGTTAATTCAGTCATAAGGTATAGTGAAAAATTATACCTAAATTGGTGATTATTTTTTTGTTAATTTGATCATAAGGTATAGTGAAAAATTATTTTTTCCTAAATAATCCATAGAGAGAGAGAGAGAGAAGAGAGAGAGAGAGAGAGAGAGAAGTGGAGCATAATATCTAGTTAAGCAATGGAATTAGGAATTTTTCCTTGGGGAAGACTAAATTGATATTTTGAAATTTAATGAAGATGTTCATTATCCTATTATTTTTAAATACATATACATTATTATGAACTCATCATGTTTAGATTTGATGTATTTTATAAATATAATACAAACACTTTTATGAATATCGTCCATAAGTAAAATGTATACGTGAAAAAAATAATTGGGCATTGGTTTTGGGAATGGGTCTCATAATACTATTCATGGTATTTTTAACCATAGTGCCAATGATCTAATATTTTTTAGTATCCATATTCTGAGGGAAAAAAATTCATTAACTTTCATAGTAAGGACATAATAATATATCCTTATTTATCATAAATATTGACATATATTTTAATCAATTTGGGATTTTAAAATGTTTCCTATATTAATATCAGTTGAACCCTCTACTTATAGGAAATTTCTCTCCTCAAAATAATCAAGATAAAAAGTAGCACTTGGTCAGGTTCCTCACATACTATTGGATGGTGTAATTACGTAGGTAGATTCAAATGAGACTTAATATGTTTTAAAACATAATATATGAATAGGGTGAAGGTAATATTTTCATTCTGATTTTTTTAGTATCATTCAATATTAACTCACATTGAATAGGTTTTTCACGTCAACATGGATAATTTGGAACTTGATGTTGTTACTTGTAGTTATCAAGTATTAATGAGGGGAATTTACAATGTTTATGTTGATGAAGGATATTTTATATTTGGAATAAAAATCATGAAAATACTATGAAGTAAAATAATTTAATTGATTTATAATGAGTGAAGAGACAATATAAAAGAGTGGATATTAATCAGGTGATCGAGTTCATTTGGTCTAGAATGCTTAAAGTGATTAGAAATATCCAAAGAAGTGAAATTGGTCATGAACTCACCAAGATAAAAAAATTATTCATTGAAAATAAAATATTCATTAGTGTGAACGTGCATGAAAACAACTAGAGCATAATCATAGGGATTAATTTTGGCATATATTAAAACCCTATGGTGTAGACTAACATACATAATGTGAATCTTAATTTTGTTCTCAAACTAGAATATTCCAAATGTATTTTAAGGTACAATATACAAAAATATTCTTAAAATATAGCTTGGGATAATGTTGTATAATAGATCAATGATTAAAAAATAAAATACATTTTGAACCATATTGGGTCCAAAATTGATCCTACGATTTATAATTTAATTAGGAGTAAAATTCATTTTTAATCTGAAATAGTTATGGTTAAAATCATAGAGTTTCTTCTTACTAATTCTAATTGTGTCAAAAACCTATAAAAGAATGATTATCAAAGCATCACTTGATGTAATGAACATCGATTGAGGTATTGATATATAGATGGAATTAAGCATTATGAACATGAACTAGAGCAATAAAAAAGAGAAAAAATATAAAAGATCAGGACCAAAGAACATTCATTAATGGGTGAAGTAAATATAACCTCAACCTCAAATTATATATAAACATACTCCTAATTTATATCCCTAGTTGATTGTTTGGTGCCTCACTAGAAATATTCATCTCATCTTAGTTTATAAATATTTTCTTAGGTAAAAGGTGAAGAAGGCAACTTATATAAATATTATTGGAAATGGAATAAATCTCATATATAGTAATGGTGATGAAATATTGAGATGGGGAATAATTTTTTATGTAAATTCAAACTTTACGACCTTTGGGTTTGCTTCCCTCAAGGCTTAACTATAGTGCCTATTACTAATGGTATCTCTAATGGGTTTTACTACCTTACCTAGGAGTATTTTCATAGATTATTCATAAATATAATCATAATTGTTTCTTAAGAAAATATCTTTAGATGATGGTGCTTGACTTCATCCTTAGACAGATCCAAATAAGAATGATATGAACAAGATTGTGAGGGATGATAATTACCCTTAGATTTTATCTTATTATTTTTATTCTTGTTATTATTTTTTGGGTTATTAATTGGCTCCTTGAAGACATCTAAATTGAAGTGATGATCAACAATATTGGAGTGTTGAATAGGAGAAATCTTAGGTGCAATAATATATTAATGAGAACTACAATCTTGGTTACAACTTCCATATGTACGAATCTTAATTATAGTAATTTTAAAAATCATTGATACAATATACAATTTCTATACCTTTACCATTTTCATAATATTTATTATTTTGGGTGTTAACCTATTAGAAATACTTTTTGTCCTTCTCAAAATAATAAATTAAGCCATTCTTTTCAGTTTCACTATTGTTGTGATTAAGATGGGAATATATATTTGTGTAGGATGTAAGATACCATATAAGACCTTAATAAATTAGACACTCAACAATAGCCACATTAAGAGATAGTTTCATGCTTGAGGTATCAACACAAATACTTTTCTTGAGTGCTTAGGTATAAATATCTAAGATATGGTCATCTTTAAGACTTATTCTAAAATATTGGAAAACCTAATGCTATAGATATGCAACTTAAACTTTATATCACATATTATAATACATGTTATAATGAGTGACCAAATCCCATTGTTAAATAATTTTGAGTTTTCAAAAAAATTAACAAAATCATCCATGAGAAGTTGAAATCCAAAGATAGAACTTAGAAGAAAATATATAAAAAGAAACCAATGATTTGGTTTATATGTATATGCAAAGATCATAACCATAATTTCATCATTATGTCCCAAATTCATATGCCAACATGAATGTAGTGATATGCTCTAAGTGACTAGCATCTTTATTTTAGGTAATCTCATAGAGTTTAGGCTAAATAGTATGAAGGGGTATAGTTTACATAGGAAGGAAGAAAAAGGCTTACTATATAAGTATTATTATGAATAAATAATGGAAGGATAATTATGACAGCTTTCATGGGGATCATATGGATCTACATACTACTTATAATAGTTGATATCTTCATATCCCCATCTCTACTAATAAAAACCCAAATGTGGTATATTAGGAAGAAGTTGGTCAAAATAGACATATAGATGAACATTGAAATGTGAACACCCACAATAGGTTGAAAAAAATAGGGTCTTTATGGTTTCATCTAGCTAAGTGGTGGTTTATGAGGATAAAATTTATTTCCCAAATGTTGATGGATGTGGTTTGAACCTAAAATATCACTATGCCTAAAATATTGATCGAAATTAGTGTCACTAGCATAAACTTATAATTAAGAAGTCTAAGGATGGGATTATGTCATATGGTATGAGAAATGATCCATGTATGAATTATAAAAATCTAATGTATGATCATGGTTTATATTCAACTTTATGAAATCAAATGCAATGAAGGCTTATTCTAATGACAACAAGTAAAATCACTCAAATGCTAGTAAGAACTAGCTTGGTCATTAAAGATTGAAAATTTGTGCCTCATAATATAATATAATTATTTATTTTGAATGATAACTACCCAAAGTAAACTATGAAAATAATCCATGATTGTGCATAATTATATTAAATATACACTATGGGAGGAACACCCTTTGAGTGAGTGGGGGAAGGCTCTATTGTCTTGAATTTGATAAACCCTATCTCATTAGGAGAAAGTTTAACAACATTAAAATGATAATTAGATCTAATTTAATTATAAATATCCCAATCTTGATTAGTATAAAATCTAAAATGCTAATTTTCATACCATTATGTAACAATTAATTATAGCTCTCTATTGTTTCATTTTTGTTAAAAAATTACCAACTCTTATTCCTTATTCATCTCAAAGCGTTTATCTTGAATTTGATGATAATATTGTCCCAAGGGATGGACTTTAAAAATAAATTATTCAAAAAAGGAACAAAAGAGAAGGAAAGATAAGAGGTAAACTGGAATGAAAATTTTAGGAGAGAGTTTAAAAATAAAATTCATAACCAAAGAGCTAAGGATATATACAAATATAATAAGAAAATAAATATTTGTGGTGATGGAGTCAGTTGTCATGGAAAATTTCCTCTTTATACAAAGGAAACCTCAAGTTGACAAGATAAATTATGGATAAATATACAAATAAATAAATTCTTTAAAACTTGGTTGAGAGGCCTAAAAATGTAGAATGAATTGATAAATGAAAGTGAAAAATTTATGGGGTTCCATAGGGTGTGCCATAATATAGCTATTTTTTTTTTGAATCTACAACAAAGGGTTTGACATGGGATTAGCAAAGGTATGGAAAATCAATAAACTACTACCTAAGGTATTTATTACAATCCTAAACCCACTAGCCATTTTATTGATTTGTATGGACTAAAAGGTTAAAAAGTATACAACAACACTAAAAAATAATATAATAATATTTTTAAAAATATAATCAATTTTTTTGTTATAGTATTGGTAAAGGTGGGTTTTAAAAAGGGGAACATACTCTGTACATATCAAATTATTCAAAGGGGATCCAACCCCATATAGATCTGAAAAAAAGGTGTCAAACCCATATATAACTAGTCCAAGTACAAAGAGAAAGGAATTATAAGGAAAAAATAAAAAAATAAAAAACTAATTGATATGACTCATCTAATATTTGTAGTCTTTCACCCATTTCTAAGTAAGATGATCCAAAGAAGAAGTTATGCTAGAGATAATGCTAGGCATTTCCATGTTAGCAATGCCCTTCATCTTGTTGTCCTTAAAATGAGAAACAACATTTTCTTTTTTGCATTTTGTGAGGGAGTTCAAGGTGTCCATACTTTGAAGACTTGTTAGTACCATCAATTTTTTATAGTTAATAAATATATTTAGATTTTCATTGAGTGATGTTTTTTCCTTTTCAAAGATGCTGATCATTTTCTTAATTTGGTGAACTTCATAACTAACTTCCATAAGATTACTTTTGGTGCAGTATATACCATCATTAAGGCTTAATTTGTTTAGTTCATTTTTGAATCTCTTATGATCCTTAATACACCATCTAAGAATTGATTTATGCATGTCTACTTCATCTTCAAGCATACTTATCCTTGAGAGTTGCTTTTATTTTTCTATGATTTCATTGAACTCATGGGGCTAGGAAGAGAAAATATGGAGGGGAGAAGAGACAGTTTGCATAGGAGGATTGGGTGAGGGATAAAATGGTGTACCATGTCTGAGTATATTCAATATTTGTAAAATTTGATGAAGTTTACAATCATCTTGGGCTGAAGAAGAGAGGTGGAGGGAGGGAGCAAAGGTGAGGGTCATAGGGGAGTTGGAAAGGGGATAATTATTGAAGGGAGGAGGGAGGAGGGAGGGGTTAGAGGGGTTGGGAATAAGATTAGAAATAAAATTAGAGATCGATGATTTCATTTTTTTTATTTTTAAAATGGAAGGGTTGAACATAGTTCTATATTTATTAGGAGGAACAAATTTCTTAAGTTTAGTAATAGAAAAATAAATTAGAAGAGGAGCCAAATGTTTCATTTTAGGAGAAGGAAAGTAATCATGATCACTGTCATTGCTATTAATGTTAATGGTTAAGTAAGGGATGTGATTAGTAGAGCTTTCCAAGACATGAAAGGATTTCAGAGGGATATTGATGCAAAAAAAATAGGGCAACCTTCTGAAGGCCATTACTTTTGACTTGTAGCTCTGTTTGAGGTCTTCCACATGCCAAAATGATCATATCAAAAAGTATGTTGTTTTCCTTAGGAAGTTATACTTGCCTAGGAATTTTTTCAATATTTTTTGGAGGCCATACATGATCATCTGAGGGTCCAAAATTATGATTTAATGATTTTTTTATGTTTTTTCTATTTTTAGAAATTGTATACTTTTAGAACCAAACATTAGATTTATTTTAATTTCATCTTATAGTCCAATTATAGTGTCTAAGATATTTTGGGTTATTTTTGGGATATTTTGAGAGTTTTTAAAAATAGGCATTTTTTTAGATTTTAATTTTTTTTCATATATTACATGTAAACTCTAAATTTTGAGTTGAGGCTTATTTAAGCATGGTGTGGGTTTGTAATTATTTCAAGCAATCAATATGAATCAACTCTGAGTATTGTTTCAATGTTTTTTCTTATTGGTAATTTTATTATTCTTATTAGTTTTAGGGTTCATTATCTGGTATTAGAGAAAGTTTGAATCTTAGAGGAGAGAAGAATGGCAAGGGGATGAGGAGGTATAACATAGATGAACTAGACTATACAAGAGCTATAGAGGCAAGTTCAACAATTAATAGAGGTTATCACCAACCTGAAGAGAATAAAAGGTGGTGATAAAAAAGACACAAATTTTGATGAAAAGAGAGATCATGATGAAGAAGTTTAACAAGAAGAAGAACAACAAGAGTAGCCACCATCGATGGAAGAGAGGATGGTTTAGGATTTAGAAGGAAGGAATAAAGGAATCAAGGTTGATGTTCCAGATTATAGACATAGTTTAAAACCAAAGGAGTTGATAGATTGGATAAATAGCATGGAGAAATTCTTTGAGTGTAAGACTATGAGAGAAGACAAGAAGGTAAAATTAGAATTCATGAAATTGAAAGGTCATGCAATGATTTAGTGGCATAACCTCTAGAAAGAGAGATACAGAAAAGGTAAAGAGAAGATTAATTCATAGAAAAAGATGGAGAAGAAGCTGAGGGAGAAATTTCTTCCTATGGATTATGCATAAACCCTATATAGAATATTTCAAAATTTAAGGCAAAAAGATCATAGTATACAAGAGTATATAGATGAATTTTACAATCTTTCCATACAAGTGGAACATGAAGAAACAAAAGAGTAGATGGATGTAAGGTATGTAAATGGTTTGAATTTTTTTACTCAAGATGAATTAATCATGCATAGAATACTTAACATGGAGGAGGCTTATCAATTAGCTTTGAAGGTAGAAGAAAAGAAAAATAAATAGAAATTTAGGAAATTTATTGATCCAAGAAAAGGTAGATCCCCTCTAATAAGGGGATGAGGTGGGTTTAATACCACTAGAGGTGGATTTAATGCCAATAAAGATAAATGATCATGTGGTGTAGAAAGATAAGATGTTAATGGGGAAGGGTTTCAATATCAATAAAGAGGAAGAGGATTTTAGAGAGGATGAGGTTATGGTGGTGCTAGAGGATGGTTTCCTAATCAACATAGATCTTATTTCTGTTATAGATGTCGATAAGAAGGGGATAGATCATTTGAGTGTCCAAATTATCAATATCAATAAAGGAGGCAAGAAGATCACCCAAGAGTAAATCTAGTTGAGGTTGAAATAGAAGAGTAGAATATTGAAGTTGCACCAGTAGATGTTGGAGAGAATCTCATGATGAGAAGAACCATGATTATTCTAAGGAAGGAACAAGTGTAGAACAAAGATGGTAGTGATGCAAGGCTATGATCAAATATTTTTTGAACGAGATATACTTCAAGTGGAAAGGTATGCAAAGTAGTTATAGATGGTGGTAGTTGTGAAAATATGGTTTCTAAAGAAATGATTGAGAAACTAAATCTATAATGTGAAAAGCATCCTAACCCGTATCGGATTTCATGGTTTTAGAAAAGGAGTGAGGTTATAATAGATAAAAGGTGCTTAATCAAGTTTTCTATAGGAAAAACTTATAATGTTGAAATATGGTGTGATTTTATTATGATGGATGTATGTCATGTGTTATTAGGGAGGCCATGTAAATTTGATAAGAAAGTAGTTAATGATGGAACAAAGAACACATACACTTTTTGGAAAGGTATTACAAAGGTAGTTTTGTTACCACTTAAAGAGGAAGAGAAAATAGAAAGCATGCTCTATAGTAAATAATTTATAGAATATATGAAGGTAGTAGGTTATTGTTATGAACTAGTAGTAAATAATGAAGAAACATAAATGATGCCAATACTAATAGAAGCAGCAAGAGTGTTTAAATAACATGCATATATTATGCCTAATGAGTTACCATTTGGTAAAACACCGAAGAGAGATATTTAGCATCACATAAATTTGATTCTAGGATCAGTTCTACCCAATCAAGCAGCTTATAGGATGAGTCCAATAAAACATACAAAATTAAATAAACAAGTTACTAAATTGCTAAGGAAGAAGCTGATAAGGGAGAGTATGAATCCATACGCAACACCAACATTTCTAACTCCAAAAAAATATGGAGGATGGAGAATGTGTGTGGATAGTAGATAAATTAATAAAATTACAATAAAGTATAGGTTTCCTATACCTCATTTAGATGATATGATGGATGTGCTTACAGGAGAAAAATATTTTACCAAGATTTATATGAGGAGTGGTTATTATCAGATTCAAAATTCATGAAGGAGATGAGTGGAAAACAACATTCAAGACTAGCGATGGCTTATATGAGTGGATGGTGATGCTATTTAGATTATCTAATGCACGTACACATTTATGAGGGTGATGAATATAGTACTACAAGAGTATATTGGTAATTTTGTGTTTGTTTATTTTGATGATATTTTGATATTTATTAAGATTAAAGATAAACACTTACAAAATTTAAGAATGGTAATGGATTTATTAAGAAAGGAGAAGTTGTATGCAAATCTAAAGAAGTGCAGGTTAATGCAAAATAGTTTGGTGTTTTTGGGATTTGTAGTTTTAGGAAATGGTGTGAAAATGGATGAAGAAAAGATAAAGGCAAATGTTGAGCGGCCTATTCCAAAAATCATTATAGAGGTAAGAATTTTCCATGGTTTAGCAACTTTTTACACAAATTTTATTAAAAAATTTAGTAGTATTGTGGCACCAATAACAAATTGCATGAGAGGGAAAGAGTTTGCATTGAATAGAGTAGCCATAGAAATCTTTGAATTTTTGAAGAATAAGATTATAAAAAAACCAAATTTAGCATTACCAAAATTTAACAAAGTGTTTGAGTTTGATTGTGATGCTTCATTTGTGGGAATTGGTGTTGAGAAATTGAATGAGATAAGAAAAAAGTATTCTACTTATGATGTTGAACTTTATGCAATTATAAAAGCATTAAGACATTGGAGGCATTATCTAGTTCCTAAGGAGTTTTTACTATTTATAGATCATGAGACTTTGAAGTATGTGAATACACAAAAGAAATTGAATAGTAGGCAAGCAATGTGGGTTTCTTTCTTGCAAGGGTATACTTTTATGTTGAAACATAAATTAGGTAGCTGATGCATTGAGTAGGAGGGTAGCGTTATTAACTACTATGTGACTAAAGTAGTTGGATTTAAAACTTTTAAAGAATTATATGATATTGATCCATATTTTAGCAAGGTAGTTAAGTAGTTTAGGAATCCATTAACAGGTGGGATAGATGCTATTCATGATGAGTATCTTATATAAGAAGGTTATCTCTTTAAAGGGAAATAATTATGCATTTTTGTTGGGTCTCTACAAGACAATATAATAATAGAATTATATAGTGATGGTTTGACTAGACATTTTGGTACGATGAAGACAATATCATTCATGGAGGAAAAGTAATTTTGGCCAAAGATGAAGAGAGATGTGACAAGGTATGTTTCAAGGTGCAGAATATGTTAGGTTGATAAAGGATATGCACAAAATATTAGACTATACATGCCATTAACAATTCCAAGAGGACCATGGATATATTTGAGTATGGATTTTATGTTGGGCTTGCCAAACACACATAGAGGTAATGATTCAATTTTTTTACTATAGATAGATTTTCCAAAATGGTTCATTTCATTGCATGTAAGAAAGCCAATGATGACACTAGAGTTGCAGAATTATTTTTTATAGATATTATGAGATTACATGGTGTTCTATAAACTAGTGCTTCAGATAAAGACACAAAATGTCTAAGTCATTTTTGGATGACTTTGTGGAAGAAGATGGGTACTAATCTATATTTTACTAGTGCATATCGTCCACACACAGATGGGTAGATAGAAGTTATGAATAGTAGATTCAGAACTTTATTGAGATGCATAGTGGGAGAGAAGACAAAGAAATGGAAATTAGATTTACCCTAAGCTAAGTTTGCATATAACAGTTCAGTGAATAGATCAATATTGAAGTCACATTTTCAAAAAAATTATGGGATAAATCCTATGGGTATTTTAGATTTGGTACAATTACCAATTGTAGATTGAATTAGTGATGATGTAAAAACATTTTCAAGGAGTAATAAGAAAGTTATAGGAAAGTAATGAGAAATATAAAGAAATAACAGATGTTAGAAGAAAATCGAAGGTATTTGAAGAAGGAGATTTGGTAATTGTTTACTTCAAGAAAGAAATATTTCTAAAAGGAACATATAACGAGTTGAAATATAAGAAAATTGGTCTATGTAGAATTACGAAGAAAATCAATGATAATGCATATGAGCTAAGTTTACCACATAATTTTGATATATCTCCAGTATCTAATGTTTTAAATTTATATAAATTCCATGGAGAAGATGTTGAAGATGAATAATTAAATTGGGATCAACAAGTTCCAAGGAAGAAGAAATAAAAAATAGTACAAGTTTGGATTTAAAGATAGTAAGCACAAGGCAAGGCAATTGTAACAGGTATTTGGTGCAATGAGAAGAATTGTAGAAAGAAGATAAAACATGGATTAAAAAATGGGAGCTAAAGAATATTGATAAGGAAAAGTGGTAGTAGTATAATCAAGCCAACTCGTAGGAGCTGAGTTGTTTTTAACCAGATGAGAATGATACATAAAAAATAGGGCAACCTTCCAAAGGCCATTACTTTTGACCTGTAGCTCCATTTGAGCTCTTCCAAATGCCAAAATGATTGTATCAAAATTTAAATTTTTGTCCCTTGGAAGTTATACCTACCTATGAATGTTTTCAATATTTTTTGGAGGCCATACGTGATCATCTGAGGGCCCAAAATTGTGATTTAATGATTTTGTCAAGTTTTTTCTATTTTTATAAATTGTATATTTTTTTAACCAAACATCAAATTTAGTTAAATTTCATCCCATAGTCTAATTATAGTGTTTAGGATATTTTGGGAGATTTTTAGGATATTTTGAGAGTTTTTAAAAATAGGCATTTTTTTTAGATTTTAGTTTTTTTCAAATTTTGTATTTAAACTCTAAATTTTGAGTTGAGGCTTATTTAAGCATGGTTTGGGTTTGTAATTATTTCAATCAATCAATACGAATCAATTCTGAGTATTATTTCAAGATCTTGGCTTATTGGTAAATTTGTTATTCTTGTTGGTTTTTGGGTTCATTATATATTATGCAAGGGGGTGGGTTTGAGGGGTTTATGGGGAATAGATGGCAAAGATGAGGAAGCCTAGAAGAATTTCAAGATCAAAAACATAATATATTACTGAAGATGATCCTTATTTTATCTATTTTAACTTAAAAAATAGAAGATTCTAAGGAATGAAGCATATAGAATGTAAGGCTAAGAGGAATCTTATTATAGAAATAATTAAGGATAAGAAGATGAAAATGGTGAAAAAATGAATACCTACCATATAATGTGGTATATCACATGATCTGCTTTGAAACTTGATCAAAATAAGTAGTAACACCCTTCCTAAGGAAGCTAACAATGCATTCAGGAATGATCTCACCATCCAGGAGGAACTTATCCTACTCCTCTCTATAATTCCTTTCAAATTTAGTAAATTTGACCTCCTCAATTTTGAGTATAGTAACCTACATAATGAGGGATTTAGTTACCTCAGTAGTTAAATTATTAATTGTAACCACCCTATTCTCTTAAGCTTCAACAAATTTATAGGAGAGTATCTTGTCGTAACCACAAATGTTGGTAATGAAGTTTGTCAAACCACCTATTTTTAGTATTTCCTAGACAATTTCATCTTCTTTTATTAGATAAAAATACATGGGTTTGACTCTATAGATTTCCCCACCCAGTGTTAAGAGAATAAGGAGGTAAAATGAAGTGAGAAGAAGGCAGAGATGCAAGGGATAGAAGGGGAAGAAAAATAGGGAGAAATCTATAAGGGTTAAGAGAAAGGAAGGGAATGATGTAGAGAAAGGAAGGGAATGATGTAGAACACATGTGATAAAGGGTAATCAAATTGGGGAAGATAAAGAGACAAAAAAAAATGAGTGAGATGAAAAAGGCCAAACAAACTAAAAGGGGATAAATACACCATCATCGTATGAAAGGAGGAGTCCTATATTTATTAATTATTTCAACACAAACATAAGGAAGTGAGTTTTTATTGGTCTAAACATTGAAATTAAATGACAAAACCCCTCTATTCTAAAAGTCATATTATATATGATTAGCTTCATGGTACGTGTGTTGAAATATGATTTGAACAAACTCATTGTATAAAGCTTAGATCTCCTCAATGATTTAGTCAATAGTTTAGAATGCTTTAGATAAGTTGTTATGCTAGTTTACGATGTTTAGAGAATTTCCTTCCACTAGGAGTCTGATAACACCAAGATCCTTGTCCACCTGAAGGCCCCAAAGATCTGAAATATCTTCATCTTTGTGATTAGTTTCGAATCAATTTTCACCTTCATAAATTGCTAGAAAGTTGCCATTTTCATCATGAATCACACCTCCTCCACTAGATAAACTAGGGTTTCCTTTACACACCCCATCAAAGTTAAGTTTGATCCATCTTGGGATAGGGATAATCCATTTGGTTATGCTCCTAATGTATTTCTTTGGATCGATTAGCACTAAGAATGAGAAAGAAGGGAACAAATTTTTAACTATATGTTCTTCATACTGATAGATATATTGATCCTTTATTTTTGTTATACTTTAAAGTTTACAATTATGGGGCTAAATTTTTTTTGAGTAACCTTGTCAAAGTTACAAAAGGAGTCTCTGAATATTCTATTGTTCCTTTCCTTCCCAACTACCCAAATTAGATATGGGAAAGATAGGGTCCATAACATATTGAGAATTTTTATAGAAAAAGGAGGGACCCAAGTAGTCCAAGAATAAGATAAGGTATCTAGATGAGTCCCAAAGATATTAAATTTAAAGAGGAGGAGAACCTAAATATGATGGATGAAAGGGAAATGAAAGAAGAGGTGAGGAATAGATTCAAGGTCAGATTGGCAAAGCATGTAATGATTGACCGAGGAGACACCATGTTTATCAAGATTATCAAGTGTGAGTATCTTATTGTGAAGGTAGAGCCATAAGAAACTATTTATTTTGGTAGTTGGTTCTTTGTCCCATATAGAAATCCAAGGAAAAGAATAAGGATTAGGAGGAAGGGTTTTTAAAATAACTAGATCTCACTTTGTATTCACCACATGATGTGCTCACCCAAGATAAAGAGTCTTCTTTATAAATATTTAGAATGTGAACTGAAAAGAGGAGGAAATTGAGATTACACATAATATAATTATAATTTGGGGTGGTGTTATGGACATGAAATGTTTCTAGGTTCTTCTGCAACCATGCACCTAAAAATATTCTAAAATGAAGGCATTATATAGGAGCTGAATTTGATCTTTGACTAAGAATCATAGTTTGAGATGACATAAAGGAAAATCAAGTAACCATATGTCCTCCCAAAATCAGATAGTATTTCCATTTCCAAGATTCCATGTGTGACCACACTTAATGATCTCCATAATTTTGATGAGTAGACTCCAAATGGTCGAACCTAAAGCATAGGTATTATCATGAAGTAGAGAAATAGTTAGCCTTTATTGGAGATATTTAGCATTGAGGATATTCATCCAAAGTTTTTCTTCCTTGATGAATCTCCAAACTATCTTGGTTTCAAGTGATTTATTTATTTGGTTAAGCCTTCTTAATCCTACACCACCATGATGCTTAGGAAGAGAAACATTATCCCATGTAACCAAGTGAAAGTGATTAGAGATTTCCATGCCTAACCAGAGAAAATGCTTTTGGATTTCATCAATTTTATGAGCAATTATGAAATGCAATATGAAACTAGATAAGACATAAATAAGGAAACTTTAAAGAATAAATTTAGGTAGCACAAGATTTCTAGCTTGATATAGCACACCACCTTTCTAACTAGGAAGTTTTCCAAGAATCATTCTATGAAAGGATTCCAAAGATGAATGGGCATATTTATAGTGAAAAAATGCATTCCAAGATAAGAAGAGGGTATTGATTTAATATTATATCCAAAAATTCTTGAAATAATAGCCTATCTTAGAACCAAAGTGTTAAGGGAAATAAGAGTACTTTTGTTAAAATAGATCTTATGCATGGGTACCTCCTCATCTCTGATAAGAACATTCTGATATTGATTACCTATTTAATGTAGGTAGAATCTAATGCAATGGTGTCATCCACAAACTATTGATGGAGTGGGAGGAATGCTAAAAAAGATGAAACCCTTTAATTAGTCTTTTAGCCTGAGCATCAAGAAAATTCCTACTGAGTATATGTGCAAGCATAATAAAGAGAAATGGGGATAGTGGGTCCCCTTTCCTAATGCATCTATTACTATTAAATTAATCAGTAGGAGAACCATTTGTGAGAATAAAGAACATAGCTGGGCTAATACAATTAAAGATCATTTTGCATATTGAATGATAAAATCCATATTTCTTAAGCACCATGTCAATATAGAACTAGTCCACCCTGTCGAAGGCCTTACTCATGTCTAACTTGAGAATCATACAAGCCTCTTTACTTAAATTCATTGAATGCAAAGTTTCATGCACAAAGATAATGTCATCTTGGATTTAGATCTCATGAATAAAACCACCTTGGTTTTTAGTGATGATTTTTTCCATTAGATGTTGAAGTCAGAGAACTAAAATTTTGGTTAAGATTTTATAGACAGCATTCCATAAACCAATATGGAGAAAGTCCTAAAGTACAGATGCTCAAGAAAATTTTGAAACTAAGACAATAAAATATTTTTGAACTCCCATAACAACTTTCTTGTTGAAAATAATTTAGATGAATCTTGAATAAGGTCTAATTTTACAATTTCCCAAAAATTTTGGAAAAAACCAATTGGAAATTTGTCAAGCTAGGTGCCTTATCCTTTTGAAGATGAAAAACTACCTTTTTCACATCTTCAGTTATTTTTTTAGAATTATGGAATTATCCAAATTAGTAATAAGAGTGGGAACTGGTAGAATGAAAGATTGAGCACTACAAGTATTGAGAGGTATGTTAGAAGTGAATAGATTCTTGAAAAAAATCATTTTTTCCTCTTTTATTTGATCTAATTCTTGGTGGATAGCTCCATCATCACAAATATTTTTTTTAATTCTATTTAAATTTATATGCTTTAAAGTGGAAAGATGAAAATATTTAGTATTTTGATCCCCTTCATTGAGCCAAATCGCTCTAAATTTTACACATCAGAAAGTTTCTTCATGTGTTATAATGTTATGATGTTCACTTAGAAGAATTTTTTCCTTTAGTTAGAGTTCTTTAGTCATCCCATCATTGTCTATTTTTTTCTCTAAACCTATTATACCAGATTCAATTTTATTCTTCTAGCAGAAGATGTTTCCAAAGATATTATGATTCCAGATCTTAATGTTTGTCTTAACATTTTTTATCTTTTGAGCAAGCTTATACATAGAAGTGCCTTGAAAATCAATGTCCCACAAATCATGGATATTATCCTTAAGTTCTAGATGAGAAAGCCACATGTTCTCAAATCTAAAGGGGGATCTACCATGTTTAAGATTTTGTTCCATTGATAGATAAATATGATTATGGTTTGAGCCTATGTGAGGAAGGGAAGAGATATGGAAATCCTAGGTCATCATCCAACTAGAATCAACAAGAGCTCGATCCAATTGAACTTGAATCAAATTGTCCCCCAAGTACCTATTGGTCTAAGTAAAAGAGATACCATGCAAAAGTGTGTCAAAGAGATTGTTGCTTGAAATAAATTATGAAATATCCTTCATACTTTTAGTAAGATTCTAGGTTCATCCTTTAATTTCACTAGGGTAGAGTGGAGTATTGAAATCACCCATAATGATCTAATGACAATATTTACAAGTTACCCTTAAATCAGTGAGATCATTCCATAATTTTTTATAAGAGGAAGGACTATTAGGAGCGTAAATGTTTAAAAGAATCTAGGAATTTTCTAAATTTTTATTAAAAAAATGGATTATAAGATGATGTGTTCTTTTAAAGATTACATCTCCAAGAGGAAACCTTTCATCCCAGAATGTAGAAATGCCTATGAAATCCCCCATTGAATTAACTAAGGCAATTTTGGCACATGACCAAATTTTATTTTTGATTTCTTCTAAGTTATTTTCCTACATTTTAGTTTCTTGAATTGTAGTAATGGAAGGTAGTTTATTTTTATGAAGATCAATAAACATTTGATGTTTATTATGGTGGTTCATGCCTCTTATATTCCATTTAATTATCTTCATGAGAACTTATTGTAAGTATCCTATTAAATTTATCCTAAATTGTAAGCTGATGACCATCCATTATATCTTGGTGTGCTTGCTTTTTCCTTGTTTTAGCTTTGTTTATCCTACCCCTTTTTATTGAACTTCCACCATTTAAGAGATGTCTAGTCTTGTTTTTTGAGTGAGGGGTGAATGGTTATTTATCCTTATCACTTATAACAACTAGAGATGTGAAATCATGCTAGAGTTTTTGAATCTTAGAGTGATCTAATTGATTTTTTGCATTTAGTTCACCTAGTTCTTGAATTTCAAGATCCATGGATTTGATAGGGGAATATTTTTATGTTCAACTTCATCTTCCTTATAAGATTAGAGAAATTAAAATTTATTTCTAGTGATACAAAGAATTTTGATGTTAACCAAGGATAAAGTAGGTTGTAATGCATAAACCTCTATCAAAAGTGGAGTGATCTTGCCATTTGATATAGTTAGTGCTGGTGATTTTAATAATGTTTTTCCTAGTACCATCACATTTGAATGATTAAATTAAGCCTTAAGAGTTTTCAATGGGATAGGGGAGAGATTGGGTGCTAATAAGGGTTATGGATCATTTTGTTTACAAATCTAGTGATGTGTATCCTTTCTGAAGATAATAGTGTTTCCTTTTTAATGAAAATTGGGCATTCTCAAAATGGGTGTCCTAATTTTCCATAATAGTCACATTTTAAAGCTACGTTTTCATATTCAATATTTTGGATCTTTTCACCACTTGATGAGTCCAAAAAAATAGAGGAAGGAAGATCTTGGTCAATAAAATAATTAACATAGAACCTTGTGTGAACTATATGAGTTTTGTTTTATGTGGAGGAGCCAAAAGCAATCAAATATCCCATAATTTTGGATATACTAATGAATACATGCTCATCCCAAAATTCAAGAGGTAGGCCAGGAAGATGGACCTAGATGGGCATTAGATTAGTTCTTTCTTTTTTTAGGTCAAACCTAGATTTCTTTTTTTTTTAAAGAGGCTAGACTTTCCCAAAAACTAGGGACCACCAGTTAGAATGTTTATATACTCTTCATCATTATTGAATCAGATTAAAAATAAATCATTGCTCATTAAGGAGATTAAAGTGTTCCTTTTAGGTTTCCATATTTTTTAATCCCAAATTCTAAAAGTGTTGATGCTTGGTCATGCTCCCAAAAATTTCCCAGCCAAAGCATTTGAAAGACCTGCAACACAATGTTCTTGAAGAGAATCAAGAATGGAGATGCGATACCTTTCACCAGTCTTAGATATTTTGAGATATTGATTAGGATAAATATATTTATATTATCTAATATTTACTTTAAGATTAATAGTCCAAGATATAATTTCATTAGTGAAAAAATCCCTCTTATCTCGAAGAGAAGTATGGAGGTCCTTATCTACTAGTAATGAAAATCCTACTTGTTTTTGTGTTGACACAAAATGGCACTCTGGAAAACCCCATCTATCACTATTATCTGAATCAACATCATCATTTCCACCATGTTCATGTAAATTTGGAATTCCATCCCTTACTTCGCTCTCAATCACCATAGTCACCATAGTATTCTAGAAATATTTATCAAAGATCAACCTAGCCAAGCCATACCTTAATAGAGTTCAAATACATGAGCACTTTAAATTGGTAAGTTGGTAAGTAGTTTTAAATTAAGCACTCACCTTTATCCCACATATTTATCCTATGAAATTCTAATAAAATCAGAGGTAGCCTCTAAATGTGACCTTATCCTGATTCTTGGTAATTCTAGTTTACGATATTTGAATCTTATTTCAAATAAAATGTGTGAGTCTTATCTTTTTAGGAAATAATGATCAAACTTACATATTAATCAATTTTTTTTAAAAATTATATAGAGGATGGGAAAGGATAATAACCTCTAACTAAGTTAGCTCAAAGATGTATCCAAATATGTAAGTATGATTGATCTTTACATGTTTAAGTTCAAATGAACTCAAATTAGCAAATGATCTATCAATATTAAATAAATTAACTATAAATAATCTCAAACCTATTTAAGTTAACAAATATTAATCCATTTTTACCATAATTAAGTATATACCTTCAAAGAATGTTGATCTTTGTCTTAAGGAAGCACAAAGATGGGTCTAAGACCACAAATTTCAAGGGTCCTTACATAATTGAACAAAGATTGACAAAATTTTGCAAAGGTTACATCAATCTTTGAACATAATTTAAAAAAATGATCAAAGATACCTTAAATCCACAAAGATCTAATGAGCCCTTGTTACATTTACCATTCTAGAAATACTTATTGATAAAAATATGTTTAAATGAAATTAAAAATTACAAATAGAATGATTTATATTTTAGGAAAGAAACTATGATTCATAAAGTAAATATTATCATTTCATAAATGAAATAGGATTCATAAGGAAACATGTTGTTTTAGAATGAAATCTACTTATTTTGAAAATGCAATGTAAACTTAATAATCTAAATAAAGTAACCCTACCAATACATGAATTTAAAATACATGTCACCTTGAGATCAAGTTATGCTCATATCAAACTCTTAATGATGCCAAATATATATCATAACTATTCCAAGTGTGTATAATTGACATAGAAAACCAAATAATCTATAATTTAAAATGGATGAGGCATGTTTCCTTGAAGTATCCCTTCTAGTCTAGTTCTTAGAACAACCAAAAGAGAGAGGGATAAAATGGAACAAATAATGTTGACTATATGTCAGGTATATAGAACCATTAATTTAAAAAAATTGAAGCACATCAAGTGATTGGATCAATAGTAATACATGAAAAATAAAGGAAACAATAGAAAACTAGCCATAGAAACAAGATAGTGATCAGATTAAATAATGATGGATCTAATAGAAAGTTGGTGAAAAAAAGATCATGAATAAGGTAATGGATGATAAATAGAGGCAATTTAAATCCTTTAACTATCCACTGATAGTCATTTATAATTGTTGAAAATACGAATGGGTCCCTAAACAACCTTGAATATTGAAGTGAGGACATGGTAATGATTATTGAGAAAATGGGTGGCTAATAAAAAGGTTTTATGAAAACACTATAGCGAGATCATGTAAATTTACCTTAAAGGGATAGCATATGGGTGGAATGAAATGATATCTAATTTATTTTTTTATATCTATATTGTTTCTTAGGAATACTCGTGATCGATAAGTGTAATAAGTGGCATAGAATGTTGCATAATAATTATTGATATTTAGGAATAAAAAAATGAGCATTCTAATTTATTTTATAGATCCTAAAATCAATGATAAATTTATATTTATATGTCATCCTTAGTATGATATTAGAGTGAAAATAGTTTTCCTCTTATGATATTCAAATAACTCTCTCTAACTGTTCACAGCTTATGACAATCATATATGCTTGACTAATTTCAATACATGGATGTTTGGAGTTTGTTAATATCTACCCAGACACTATGTCCATATTTATCTATAATTTAAGTATTTATTCATCCATTCCCCTTATTTATTTTTTGAGATAAGTTGGAAGTGCCATCATGATAGAGTTATGGATATAATGAAATATGATAAACATCTGAAAATGTAATTTCTTCACATTTTCTAATGACATCTTTAATGATGGTGGGATAATATTATACCATCCTAATAATATTGGAAAAAATGGTGTACTTTATGGAGTTACCACCATATGTTTTCACATGACACACCCCAAGAGGAAGGTAGTTATTCGTAAGAGTGATAAATCTCATTAACACACCATCAATAAGCTGATTAATTTATATATCACCAATGATGGAATGTCATATGTAACTATTATGGATCAAGTAGTGATCTTATTAATAAGTTTCATTATATTAAGATTGGTCCTATATGTAATTCACATAAACTTGATACCACACCTAATTAGATAATTATATATGTTCTAAGGCTTAAACACTTTAATTAATAAAATTATCACCAGTATGTTTATGAGAGTCATTAGGTAACATGCATTTGATGAGTATCTTAGATATAGTGATGACCTTTGTATACTTATAATGGATGATGTAGACATAAAAATCCTCAATACTATTGATTACCTTGAAAGACATCCTAATAGTGTCATTTTTCTAAGAAAATAAAGAAGTGGATCTCAACGAAAACTAAAAACACATTTTATAAATACTATAATATCTATATTTATTCATCCCAAAATAAGAGTAAGCCAATTCCTCCTTTTGGTAGTTTAGTTCACATAGACAATAAAAATCATTCAATAAATGTAGTAAATAGATTATTATACCATTATTATCCTTATGGGATAACATGCCCCAAATTAAAAATTTTGTGACATATTTGTACAAGATAAACTATTAAATTTTATGGGTGACAATAGGAGTGGAGGATTATCAAACAAGTGTACAATATCCTTAAACATAAATTGTACCTTAAAAGACCATATAAAAGGTGTGTCATTGTGGTGAATATTAGTGAGGGCATAAAATTATATGAATAATCCTCAATAAAGTGTTTAAGGAAGTTGAACCTTATTAATAACATCTATAACTTAACAAGATTGCAAGGAAGAGGATAATAGAGGATTGATTTAGTCTTGTATAGATCTACTTTAGTACCTTACGAATAAACCATGAAACTAATAAGATATCTAGTAAAGATGAAAAAAATGAAATTATTGAGATTTAGGATAATATAGAGCTCACATTTCTATTTTAAGGTATATTTATGATCTTGAGTATGATCATTCCATTAAGATTATTTTCTGACAATGTCATCCATATAAATTTTCATAATATTTTAGATAATACTTTAAATCATGTTGGTTATTCATCCCTAATACATAGTGCTAGGGTTATTTAGATAGAAAGGCATAATGGAATAATAAAATGTACCCATAGTGGTGGTATATTTTTTGTTAATTTGGTCATAGGGTATAGACATAAATTTCTTTTTCTCATATAATCAATCAATGTGTGTGTGTGTGTGTGTGTGTGTGTGTGTGTGTGTGCGTGTGTGTGTGTGTGTGTGTGTGTGTGTGTGTGTGAGAGAGAGAGAGAGAGAGAGAGAGAGAGAGAGAGAGAGAGAGAGAGAGAGAGAGAGAGAGAGAGAGAGAGAGAGAGAGAGAGAGAGAGAGAGAGAGAGAGAGAGAGAGAGAGAGAGAGAGAGAGAGAGAGAGAGAGAGACCTTTGGCACCAAAGGAAAGAAATTAGTTTTGTTGGAGGTCACCATCCTTGGCTATAACTAACCCTACAAAATATGATTAGTTTGACATTCTATTTGATCCATGTCACTCTCTCGAATGCCCTTTGCTTGCCCCCTAAAGATTCTTCCCAATGGCTAACAAAAGAAAGGAGATACTTCGGGAAGGTGCCAAAAATGGTCACTATCAGTGGATTAGAGAGAGAGAGAGAGAGAGAGAGAGAGAGAGAGAGAGAGAGAGCTTTGGCACCAAAGAGGTCACCATCCTTGGCTACAACTAACCCTAAAAAATATGATTATTTTGGCATTCTATGTGATCCATGTCACTCTCTCAAATGCCCTTTGCTTTCCCCCTAAAGATTCTTCCCAATGGCTAACAAAAAAAGGAGATACTTGGGGAAGGTGCCAAAAATGGTCACTATCAGTGGATTCACCTATTAGAAATCTCTTTTAGTGCCCAACCGCTCCTCTTTGGCTTGTCAATTTTTCATAATGGCATGAAAAAGTCATTTTTATTTAGTTTGGCTTTTTCCTTCCCTTTTGATTGGTCTTTAATGAATGACTCGTATCATGGTTTTGAGTCATTAATTTACTTGGCATGGATACCTATGGATCATCCTCCATATATCTCTAATATGTCACATGGTAGCTTTTGATTTGCTTTATCATTCATTATGAACCATGTCATTTAGCCAAGCTTATTAAGCTAAGCAGCCTTGATATTTCAAATTGCACTTATAGATCCACTCAGGCTATGGGATTGCTTTAAATTGCTTCTGTTGGGGTTTTTATTTCTCATGACTTATGAAACTTCATAAGTGAAGTCTTCAACAAATCCTAATTTTCACTGTAGACCCATTCAGGTTTTTTGAATGTCCCTACTTATAAAACTTATAAGTCAAGCATGTTGGGAAACTTGATTTGAACTATCAACGCTACTTGCTCTTTCATGTTTTTTGATTGCTTCTACATATAAAATTTTATAATAAAATCTCTTTTGAAAATCTGATTTTACTTTGCTTAAGACCCTTTCAAGTTTTCTAAGTCCTTATACTCCTTGTTTGCTCCTTCAGGTACTTTAAGGCTCCTTACTTATAAAAGTTAGAAGTCAAGCCTTTGACAAATATTGATTTGCACTATAGAGTCAATCAGGTTTTCTAAGTTAATTCATTTCTTGCTTGAAGACTTTGGGAAAGAACTTGACATCTTGTGGCATGTCACTAAGTTGCACCCCAATGACTAGTTCCTTAGATTAAATTTGACGTCTTATAACATGTCACCAATGTGAACCCGATGGCTAGTTGGTCACCTTGAATTTGATGACCTGTGGCACGCCACGTCTTTAAACCCAAATGGCTAGTTGGACACATCAAAACTAACATTTTGTGACACATCATGGGAATCTATTTGGGTTAGGCTTATTATTTTGAGTCTTTGGTCATGGTAATTTTCTTGAAGTAATTCCTTCATACAATTTGTCTGAAGAAATTCATTTAAGAATTTTGCTTTTATCTTATGGACAATGGCTAGTTTCCTTTAGGAACTTTTCTCGAAGGACACTTAAGAAAGTGTCCTTCAAAAAAGTTCTGAAGGACACCTAGGTAAGGACACAAGGTCCCTTTAGAAAATTTTAAAGGGCATTTGCAAAGGAAATGCCCCTTCAAAACTTTTTCAAAGTGAAAGATATGGAAAAAGTGCCCTTTGATAAAAATCTTGAAGAGTAACCTTGAAGAAAATAGTCAAAAGTGACACTTTGGGTAAAATCTTGAAGAGCGCTTGGACAAAATGTCCCTTCAAATAAAATCTGAAGGGGCATTTGGGAAAGACCAAGGAAAAAAATCCCCCTTCAAAATTAATCAGAAGGGACACTTGGGAAAAAATTTCCCTTCATAATTTCTCATAAGGGTCACTTGGATGAAAAGTGCCCTTCAAAAAAATTTGAAGGGTCACTTGGAGTAAGAAATAAGGCAAAGTTCCTTTTAGAATTTTTCTAAAGGGTCACTTGGACAAAATGTGCCCTTCAAAAAATTTATGAAGGGACACTTGGGGGGAAAACAAGGCAAGGAAAAGTGCCTTAAGAAAATTTTTAAGGGCATTTCGAAGGGAAGTAACCCTTTGAAAAAATTTCGAAGGGTACTTCGGGGCAAAACAAAAAAAGAAAGGCTAAGGAAAAATCTTGAAGGAAAACAATATCCCAAAGGAAAAAACAATGGGGAAAGGAAAATAACAAGGGAGAAGAGCCCGAACTAGGAGAGATTGAAGGGAAAAGACAAAAAAAAAAAGCAAGTGACCAAACACAAAAAATGAGTAAGGGAGAAATGAAATGAGCCAAAGGGAAAACACAAACTAGTCATTCAAAAATGGTCAACAATACCATTTACTTATGGTATAGATTAATAAATGTGTTTTTAATTTATATATAAAATCTATTAGATATGGACATGATGAATTTATAATAATGTATATTTATTAAAAATAAAGGGATAATGCACCTCTACATTGAATTTCAAAATATTAATTTAGTCTAACCAAAGTTTAAATTACCAATTTCTATGCTTAACTAGATCTTAGGTTCCACTCTACTTTTTAAGATGTTCTCTCTCTCTCTCTCTCTCTCTCTCTCTCTCTCTCTCTCTCTCTCTCTCTCTCTCTCTCTCTCTCTCTCTCTCTCTCTCTCTCTCTCTCTCTCTCTCTCTCTATCTCTCTCTCTGCTATAAATAAGACCCTTGGGTTATTGCTAAATCATCTAGAGATAGTACAATGAAGCCCTACTATTTTTTGTTGCCATTTTCTTGCCTTTGAGAAAACAAACATTACTCTATCCCCTTTTTATGTTCTAGATATTTGCCTAGGTATGCAAGAGATACAGAGTGATAGTAAGTGATGTTTTATCCTTTCATCATTTTTCCTTCATGTTTTTGAGAAAAGAGTCAATCCAACAAACCATGTAGAGTGCATTTTATTTGTATGAGACCTTGCATGTGTAACCCTTTTTTAGAATATATAGGTTGTTGTTTCAATCATTTACCTTGTTTAATATCATTTAACTTAGTATTTATATTGAAATACTTATGTTAGAATATTATAGAGCTTGAGGTATAGACTATATTTTGTTGTATTGTGCATATGTTTAGGGCACACATGTTGATACTAATTCTTTGTATATCACCATTTTAGACTTAGATTTTCATTTATGTAAACTTCTGACTCTTTCATTCATTGAAACTAGTTTAGTAGTTTTATTGCACAAAAATCTAATACAGGGAGCTAGCCCTTTCAACCTAGAGGTTCAATTCCACATATAGGCACACCCGTAGGCCTATATATGTCCTAACATTGCCCAAATTTGGAGGAGGCCTAAACATCCCTCTTCTGGGGTGCAAGATGTAGAGACAATAATTATGGCATGCCTGATGGGACCAAGTTTTATTGCTAAGTCAAGGTCAATGCTGGTCTTGATAGGCTTAAAGTAGAATAAATACCCCTAACATAGCATTTAATGACTCTAAAAGGGTGTAAATCCCTAGTTCTAGTCCAAGTTTTATACATTATCCTACATGGTCCTTACAAGGTCCTCAAGATTTTCTGACCAAGCCCCTTTAGCTAAATATATTCCTAAATATCAACACCTTAAACCACTACTAGCCCTATTAAATCCTTGGCAAGGAGGTTTTGGGGAAGAAGAGGAAGAGGTTGAAGAAGCTCAGGGAGAGGAAGAATTTGAAGAAGAGGAAGAAATAGAGGATCAAATGGGAATAAGAGAAATGGGGGAAAGAGGATATATGGATAGATGTTAACCTTTCCCTTATTTTAATACCTAAAACCCAATAGAGATTCCTACATATGAGCCCATCCCTCTGAATGCTACCAAAACTATTTTTAGTTTCAATGGGGAGGGTCTTATTACCCCATCTGAACATATTAGAGACATCTCTAATTTATACAATTTCCATAATGTTACTATGGCCAACATAGCCATTATGTTACTTGCTATGTCTTTAAAAGGAAAAGCACTTGACTGGTATAGAACATTGGAAGGGTGATACATTACAAGTTGGGAGGGATTTGGAGACCTATTGGTCATAATATTTGAAAATAAGAGTGATCATTCTTCCCTAATACATCAGTTGAATATAATAAGATGAGGTCTAAATGAATTTGTGGGAGATTTCAATGAGAAAAGAACATGGTATAAGTTACCACCAATCATGAGACCTCCTCCTAGCTTTCTGTCCCCAACATTCCTCAAAGGTATTTGTATTGATGTTTTTGTTATGTTGTAGTCAACGGAAGGATTCACTCTTCCAAGTGCATATGAGCTAGTAATTGAGGCTAAGAATAACTTAATTCATGATATAATAATTCCTCTAAGAGTTTCCATGCCTTTGTTGTCACATTATTCAATTTAATCTCTAAGCATGTCATAAGTTCCTAATTCTAATGTGAGGCCAAGAACCTTTCCCAAAAAGGTGGATAATGTTGTGGATAAGGATGAAGAAATTAGATCATTGAGAGCTTAGCTCAAGAAAGCTCAATTTCAGTCAAGTTCTCCTCATAATGCACAATACTATCCTCAACAAGGATATAGATCTCCATCCCAATACAATTATCAAGGGAAAAGATTAAATCAACAAGGTTACAATAGGTAGCCCAATGGATATAATCCAAATTCTACTCCTCCCATAAAGGTTGTTCCAATTAATTCAAATCTAGTGCAAAGAGAAGATCAGGTAGACCAATGGGGGCAGCCTCAAGGTCAATTTACACATGATGATGGAGGAACCAGCTACACTTTAACTATGCAAGAGGAAACTACTCTTTACATGACAATATAAGAAGCATGTCCCAGCCAAAGGGATAGTCATGGAGAAGGCAACAACCCAAGTGTGGGAATGATGAATTTTCAAGTAAAAGATGATTTTGTGTTGACTCAAGGCATGTCAATTACAAAAAATACAAGGGCTAAGGAGAGACTATTAGGAGAAGGCTAGGAGCCATGAACAACTCCAAGTAATGCCTCTCCAAGGCCATAAAGCATCAATCAAAGTGATGCACCTTCTACAAGCCATATTCCTCAACAAAATCAAAATGTAAATATGGCTACTAATATTGTAACATTACAAGCTAAAAATCCTTCATTACCATCCAAAATTCAAGAGAAAGTGAATGTTCCATCTCTAAATATTATGGACTCATTAAAAATAACTAAGACAAGCATATCCCATTGGGAGGTTTTGCATATGCCTAGTCAAAAGGAGCTTTTTCAAGAGAAATTAGCAAGCATGCATGTAGCTCCTCAATATTCAAAGCATCATAGTGTGGCTCTCAAAAATTCTCCAAATCATCTTTTGGATCCTTTTACTAAAGCTGGAAAGCCTCCACCCTTCTACCTCACACTCATTGTGGGAGATAAGTTGGTCCATAATTATATTGTGGATAGTAGAGCAAGAACTATTGTTATACCTAATGTAGTGGTTGATAAGCTAGGTTTTAACTATGAGCCACAGAGTAAAGGTGTGTTACAGAAAGATGTAACTCCAACCAAAATGGTAGGATTGGTCTAAGGTTTTAAATTGTTTCTACATGGCTTCCCTATCATGCAAGATATTGTGGTGGTGGACCTTCCAACATACTTTGTTATATGCTTGTCAAGGGACTTTACAGCCAAGATAGGAGGATATCTTTCTATTTATTTGTCCCTTCTAGCTTTCAAGACAAGGTATGGAACCAAGGTAACCATAAGGACTCAATCCTTAGCAAGGTTCCACATTGAGCCATACTCGGAGACAATAACAAATCAAAATGATCTAATCAGAAAAGAGGATGAAATAGTCATGGATGGTGAAACATCTTCTCCTCTTGAAGGCATTTTTGACCCCTATCTTGGCAAGTAAAACACTCAAACACATGGCCTTGATCCTTATACTTTCATTGAAGAGACTGATTTGGGAGTTTTCTTCATGCATGAAGAGAACATCTGAATTCCTTCACTCACCAATGAAGATCATGAGCTTGATGGCATGTGGAAAATTTTCTTTGATGGGTCAAGGAGTAAAATAGGAATATGAATTAGCATCATGTTGGTTTCTCCATCAAATAATCATTTCTACTCTTCTGATAGGTTTTACTTTCGCTGCACTTGCAACATGGTATAATATGAAGGCCTAGTTCATGGTCTGCAATGGGCAAAGAAGAGAGGAATAAAGCCTTTGAAAGTCTATGGAGATAGTGAGTTGGTCATTCATCAAGTAATAATTAAAGATACATCCAAGAAACCAATTTTAAAGTCCTACAAGCATACAGTATGGGATCTACTTGAATATTTTGATGCCTTCAACATTCAGTCCATACCAAGAGACTTAAACAAGCATATTGATGGATTGGCTACAATAAGAGCACATTTTGGCTCAATTACTGATGCAGAAAAAGAGAAGGATCAATCTCATATTAAAACCATTTTTATACCTCTCATTTTAGATAATGAAGTGTCATGGCAAGTGTTTGAAAGTGATGAAAACATTTCACACTTCTTGCAAAATGAGGTAGGCTTCTCCTTAAGAAATCAAAAGAGGTTACATGATCATTATGAAGAGAAAATTATATAGCTGAAAAAAAAAAACCCAAGGGGATGATTACCTTGGAGAGTGTCTTCAATGAGGATGATGAAAATAAGAATCAAATAATGAGCATGTGAATAAAAGAAGAGAACTATGAGAGAGTTCTAATTTTCAAGGACAAACTTTTGAAGATTGGCAAGGTTTGTTCTCAACTCGAAAGTCAAGCTTTTATTGCATATTCAAAGAGTTTCATGACATCTTTACTTAGGATTAAAAGGACTTGAAATACTTTGATCCAATTCTAGTTCATCACACCATTGAGTTGGATCATGGAGCTAAATTGGTAAGACAAAAGCAAAGGCCTATGAATCCCAATGTAGAAGAACTCATGAAGAAAGAGCTGACCGAATTGATTGAGTCTAGGATTATATTTCCTATCAAGCACTCAACTTGGGTAGCCAACCTTGTACCCGTTCAAAATAAGAATGGAGAAATTAGACTTTGTGTGGATTTTCATAATCTAAATAAAGTCTCTCTCAAGGATAATTATCTACTCCCTTCCATGGAAAAAATTATATAAGTTATTTTAGGTTCTTAATGTTTCTCACTTCTTGATGGTTATTCACGTTATACTCAAATATTGGTAGATGAAGAGGATCAATTCAAGATAACCTTCACCACCAAGTTCATGACCTTTTCATACAAGATGATGCCATTTGGTTTATTCAATGCTGAAGCTACATTTCAAAGGGCAATGGACATGGCTTTCAAAAGTTTGATCAATAAGTTCTTGCTTGTTTACCTTGATGATATAACCATTTTTTTTAGGGATGTTGATGATCATATGGGACATCTACAGTAAGTGTCTGAGAAGTGTAGTGAGTATGGCATATCCCTCAATCCAAAGAAGTGCATCTTCATTGTCCATGAAGGTAAGATTTTGGGTCATGTTGTTTCAAAAGAAGGCTTATCTATTGACCTTGAAAGAATTAAATCTATTCTATGCTTGTCTTTGCCTCAACACAAGAAAGGGCTGCAAAGTTTCCTAGAAAAAATAAACTTTGTAAGGAGGTTTATCCTAAAATTTGTAATTTTGGTAAATCCTATCATAGCCATGCTAAAATGGAACCAAGTTTTTACTTGGACAAAGGAAGGTAAAGGCAGATTTGAGGCAATCAAGCAAGCAATTACAGCATCTCCCACTCTTAAATACAAATTTTGCTAAATATTTCATACTTTATACTTTTGCTAACCTTGACACAATATTAGCCATGCTTATGCAAAATAATGATGAAGATGTTGAGCATCCAATTGCTTTCTTCAGCCAAGGCTTAGAGGACTATGAAGTGTGATATTCTTTTTTTTAGAATCAAGATTTAACTATCATTAGAGGATTGAAAAAATTCAGGGATATGGTGTCCAATAGTAAGATTCATGTCATGGTTTCCCATCCTAGCACTAAGAAGTTTCTCCTAAGCAAGGATCTTAATGAAAAAAGAGTTGGATGGATCATGAAAGTGGTGGAATATGATATTGACATCAATGTAACTAGATTGGTAAGAGGAAGAGGTTTATGTGATCACTTAGAATCTAAATTTCAAGAGCCAAAAGAGCAAGATTTGGTAAATCAAGTTCAAGACCAACCAACTGATCAAATGCAAAATCAAAGTTGGACACAAGACATCATTGGTTTTCTTCAAAATGGTGAGTGTCCCAATGGCTTGAACAAATCTAAAAGAAGGTATTTTAGGCTGCAAGTTATTACTTATTGTCTTGTGGATAGCATTATCATTAAGAAGAATGTGAACAATGTGTTTCTAAGATAGATTAACAATGAACAATTTGATATGTTGCTGGAAAATTTCCATAATGGTGTAGATGGTGTCACTTCTCTCCTAGAATAACAACTATAAAAATAATGAGAGCTGGTTACTATTGGCCTAGTCTTTTTAAGGACTATTATCATTCGGCTAAGGTTTGTCCTCAATGTGTTTCCTTTTTTGGAAAACAAAAGCTTGTTACTCTTCTATTGAATCCAATCCAAGTGGACCCACCTTTCATGCAATAGGGCCTTGACTTCATTGCCATGATAAATCCTCCATCAAGTATTGGACACAAGTGGATATTGAATACTACAGACTACTTCATAAGATGGGTAGAGGTTGTTTCTTTGAATGAAGCAATTGAAAATACCATCTTGGAGATCTATGACAACATTATAACAAGGTTTAGAACTCCTCATGTCATCATCTTAGATAATACACTTACCTTCATAAGTGCTAAAACTTTTGATTGGGCAGCAAAGAGTGGAGTTAATTTGAGTACCTCATTTAACTACTACCCTCAAGGTTATGGATTAGTCAAGTCTACCAGTAATAACCTCATCAAGATCATCAAAAGGACATTGGAATTAAATAAAATAGCATGGCATAACAAGCTAAAGTTAGCCTTATGGGTAGACCAAATCACTCTCAAGAAGTCAATTGGTAATTCTTAGTTGTACTTGTCTATGGGAGAGAAGCTAGGCTATCCATATAATAAGAACTCCCTACCTTGGAACTTGCACAACAACTGTAATTACTTGAAAACACTCCCATGGATCTAAGATTGATAAAATTAATGTAGTTTCAGGAGGAAAGAGATGATGCACATAAAGCTTTGGAACACCATCAAGTTCTCATGAATAAATCCTTTGACAAAAGGACAAGGGCAATATTATTCAAAGAAGGTGAATTATTCTTGAAATGGGATGAGGACAGAGTAAAACTAGGAAAGGATATGAAGTTTGATACTTTATGGAGTGGTCCTTACATCATCAACAAGTACAAGCAAAGAAACTCCTTTCAAATATCCGTGATGGATGGAGAAGTGCTACCTATTTTGGTGAATGGGATCCATTTAAAGTCTTACCTTTAACCCTTGTTGGCCATGTCTTGTATATACCCTGTTTTGGTGTGTTTCCTTTTTTGTGTTGTTTTCCCTAATTGCTTTGGAACACAAGTGTTTTCCTTTCAGTTGTTTTACTTCCTTTTGTTGGTTATGCGTGTGTCCCTCTAGCTTGTGTGTTCAGCCATGGCTTGTTCATTTAGCTCTTGTTTGCCTTATAAGACTCCATGTGCAATGGAAGGATTTATGCGACTAGTCTTATGACATATCAATCATGTCTCCCTTGGAAATCACCAAAATGTTGACCATTTTGCATGACTAGTTTGTGTTTTCCCTTTGGCTCTTTTCGTTTCTAACTTTCTCATTTATTATGTTTGGTCACTTGCTTTGTTGTTTATCTTTTCCCTTTAGCCTCTCCTGGTTTGGGCTCTTCTCCCTTGTTCTTTTCCTTTCATTTTTTTTCCTTTGGGGTGTTGTTTTCCTTCAAGATTTTGCCTTAGCCTTTCTTTCTTTTCTTCCTCGAAGTGCCCTTCAGAAAAGTTTCAAAGGGACACTTCCCTTTGAAGTGCCCTTTGAATTTTTTTGAAAGTACCACTTCCCTTCGAAGTGCCCTTTGAAATTTTTTGAAGGCACTTTTCCTTGCCTTGTTTTCCCCCCAAGTGTCCCTTCAATTTTTTTTTAAAGGTACTTTTTGTTTAAGTGACCCTTTGAAAAAATTATGAAGGGCACTTTGTCTTGTTTCTTCCTCCAAGTGGCCCTTCATATTTTTTCTAAAGGGTACTTTTTGCCCAAGTGTTCCTTCAGATTAATTCTGAAGGGCACTTTTTGCCTTGGTCTTTCTTGAATGTCCCTTCAAATTTTATTTGAAGGGACATTTTATGCAAGTGCCCTTCAAGATTTTTCTGCAAGGGTCACTTTTAACCATTTTTTTCAATGTCACCCTTCAAGATTTTTCTTGAAGGACCCTTTATCCATAGCCTGCCCTTCAAAAAAATTTTGAAGGGCCATTTACTTTGGAAATAGCCTTCAAAATTATATGAAGGGACCTTATGCTCGTACCTGACTGTCCTTCAGAACTTTTCCAAAGGACACTTTCCCAAGTGTCCTTCAGGAAAAGTTCTCAAAGGAAAATAGCCATTGCCCAAAAAGATGAAATAAAAATTATTAAAGGAATTCCTTCAGACAAATTCTCTGAAGGAATTAATTTGGGAAAATTGCCATGACTAAAGACCCAAAACAATAAGCCCAACCCAAATGGATTCCAATGACATGTTGCAAAATGTTAGTTTTGATGTGGCCAACTATCCATTGGGGTTCAAAGACATGGCATACCATAGGACGTCAAATTCAAGGTGACCAACTAACCATTGGGTTCACATTAGTAACATGTTTTAGGACGTGAAATTTAATGTAAGGAACTAACTATTGGGGTGCAACTTGGTGACATGCAATAAGACGTCAAGTTCTTACCCAAAGTCTTCAAGTAAGAAGTGAAGTCACTTGGAAAACTTGAAGGAATCTACAGTGCAAAGCAACATTTGTCAAAGGTTTGACTTATAACTTTTATAAGTACGGAGGTTTAAAGAACCCAAAAGAGCAAAAAAAGAGTAAAAGGACTCAGAATACCTGAGAGGGTCTTAAGCAAAGCAAAATTTGGTTTTCAAAAGAGCTTTTCTTATAGAATTTTATAAGTAGAAGCAATAAAAAAACTCGAAAGAGAAAGCAACCTTGATAGTGTAAATTAGGCTTCCCAACATGCTTGACTTATAAGTTTTATAAGTAAATCCATTTAGAAAACCTCAATGGGTCTGCAGTGTAAATCAAGATTTGTCAAAAACTTCATTTATGAAGTTTCATAAGTCATGAGAAATGAAAACCCTAAAGTAAAAGAGTTAAAAAAATCCTAGAGCCTGAATTGATTTGCAAGTGCAAGTTGGACTTTCAAGGTTGCTTAGCTCAACAAGCTTGGCCCAATGCCATGGTTCAAGATGAATGATCAAGAAAATTAGAAGCTACCATGTGACTTGTTAGAGACAAATGGAGGATGATCAATAGGTATCCATGCCAAGCAAATAAATGACTCAGAAACACAATTCAAGTCATTCTTTGAGGACCAATTAAAAGGGAAGGATAAAGCCATACTAAATGAAAAGGACTTTTTCATGCCATTATGCAAATTAACAAGCCAAGGAAGAGTAGTTGGGTACTGAAAGAGATTTTTAACAGGTGGCTCCATTGATAATGATCATTTTTGGCACCTTCCCCAAGTATCTCATTTCTTTTGGTAGCTATTTGGAAGCATTTTTGGGGGGCAAGTGAAGGGCATTTGAGAGAGTGACATGGAACAAATAGAATGCCAAAATAATCATCTTTGGTAGGGTTAGTTACAGTTAAGGATGGTGATCTCCAATAGAATTGATTTCCTTCCTTTGATGCCGAAGGCCTCCCTCCTCTCTCTCTCTTTGCTATAACTAAGACCCTTAGGCTATTATTGATTTATCTAGAGATAGTACATTGAGGCCCTACTAAGTTTTGTCACCATTTTTTTCCCTTTAAGCAAAGAAACATTACTCTATCCCTTTTTTATGTTCTAGATATTTGCTTGGGTATGCAAGAGATATAGAGTGACATCAAGTGATGTTTTATACTTCCATCCTTTATTTTTCATGTTTTTGAGCAAAGAGTCAATCCAATAGGTCATGTACAGTCAATTTTAATTTTATGAGACCTTGCATGTTTAACCCTTTTCTAGAATATATAGGTTGTTGTTTCAATCATTTACCTTGTTTAATCTCATTCAACTTTGTCTTTACATTGAAATACTTATGTTGGAATCTTCTAGAGCTTGAGGTATAGACTATATTCTGATGTATTGTGCATAAGTATAGGGCATACATGTGGATACTAATTCCTGGTGTATCACCATTTTATACTAGGCTTTTCATTTATGCAAAATTCTAACTCTTTTCATTCATACAATCTAGTTAAGCAGTTTTATTACACAACAAGGTAATATAGGGAGCTAGTCCTTTCAACCTAGAGGTTCATTTCCATAATTATAGGCACACCCACAGGCCTGCAAATGTCCCAACATTGCCCAAATTTTGAGGAGGCCTAAACAACCCTCTTCTAGGGTGTAAGATTTGGAGATAATAGGTATACTTGAGAACCCATTGAGAATTTGTTTTGGGAATGGGTCTCATGCTAATAGTCATGATATTTTAAACTAGAGTGCCATGATCTAATATATTATGTATGTATATTTTGAGGTGAATATGACATTTAAAGTTTTAGCAAGGTTATAAGCATATCTCTTTATTTATCAGAAATTTTGACACCAATTTTATTCAATTTAGGATTTAAAGTGTTTCCTACAACAATATTAGTTGAACCCTCTACTTTTATGCAATTTACCTCATCAAAACACATAAGATAAAAAGGAACACTTGGTTAAGTTCCCCATATACCATTTCCATCATCCAGATGGTGAGGATACCATGGGTAGATTCTAATGAGACTAAAGATATTTCCAAACATAATAAATGAAGAGGGTGAAGGTAATGTTGACCATTTTCAACCATAAGATAAAAAGGGGTTAACCCATATAGTTTAAATTTTTTTCATAGGTGTCTTTAGTCTTGCATATGGTAACCCAGCTCTTGTAATGGTATTCTAGTGGTCAACTAAATCCTTGATTAACATTGTTTAAGGTTTGGTTTCTTATGTACTTACATAGTCTTCAAGGTCATTCATGATCTAATGTCAATTTTTCATGTGTGTTAAAGGTCAAGTCATTATGATGAGTCATTTAATGAGTTTTGATTCCATCTTAGAGGTCATATATTCATGTATTAATCTTTTATCATGTTTTCAATGCACCCCAAAATCTATTAAGTCATTCTAGGCCAAATTTGAAGAATAGTACATATTTTTCACAAGGACAAGCATTTAAATAAAGTTTATAACATGTATGGTGTATGAAGGTGGTTATAAAATAGTCAAATTTAGAAAAATTTGTAGACAAACATAGATAATTATGAGAAATAAGGCACTTTTAAGTATTTTGTATGGATAATAAGGTTCACCTTTAGATAAAAATACATGCAATAGTGATTGTTCAACTTATTCAAGCCATACCAAATGAAAATGAACTTGTAAAATTTTTGAGATCAAAAATATAGAAAATAAATAAAAACCCCAATCGAACTCTTCACAAACTCAAGATAGCCATAAGTTTATGCTTGTTTCATGATCATGTAGATAAGTTGGGTAAAATTATCCTAGGAAAAGGAGGGACCCCTCATGGGATTAAGATTCATGGAAAGAGTTTAGGGTTTAAGGGGCTGAATTGAATGACCCATCACTAACAAGATAAGTAGTTAGAAACACCTAGTAAACCCCATAGGCTCATGTTTTTCACTATTTTCATGAAATTTGGATCTCATTAGAGAATTATGAGTGTTGTAAGAGATAATTATAGTTTTTTTCATCCATTACACACTCATTTTAATTAGAATGACACATGTGAGCTTTTAATGGATCAATAAGAGCCTCCATAAAAGATATGTCACATGTTTACCTTTGATGTTTTAGAGAATTTGACAAGTTATGATCAATACAAAGGATGTTTAAGTGTTTTCACCATCTTTTCATCTCATCTAAATCTCTTCATTATGAAATGAGACTTTGTACTAATCCTCTAAGTGGTTTTAATGTTCCCATGCTTGATGACAATGTTATGAGGCTGCCTACAAAGTGATTTGTGAAGATCTAATCATACATCATGATGAGGTGTATGAGGGTATTGAACTCATAAAAAATGTGATGAGTAATTAATAAATTATTTTAGGTTTCAAGGATCAATCCAAACATTATACAATGATTAAAGCATAAAAATACAAATCTACAGGTCTATAGACCTATAGGTCTATATTTTATGATAAACTATGTTGAAAAGTGCATCAAATTTTTGTTTGAAGGCATAAATAATGAATGTAATATATTTTTTAAATAGTTGTATGTGTTCAATACTAGTAGAGAAAGTGTGTCTTCAAATCCAATGCCCAAGACACCTCAATAAAATGTATATGTAGAATAACAAAACCTGAACAACTCGAAACCTAGAGTTAGCATGGAAAAAGTCTGAATATATACATGAAAAATAAAGATAAAAAGGGAGATATATTTATCTAGAATAAAAACTCTCACAATTCTCTCATTGGATGACCAATGTAATGATAAAATGAGAACCCAAACAGACCTACAAGTAGAGCAAAGGAAACACATATGTAGAGACAAACAAAGAAAAATGCTAGTAGGTTTGTAAAATGATAAGTTGAATGTGAAGGATCCTTCAATGAATTTCAAGCACTATAAATAATCTAATGATCTAGTTGAAGAAGGATATAATTAAAATTTCAATATTCACAAAATTATTTTACCGTCACCTACAACCATAGCTTAAATAGATGTGAAAAAATGTTGTATGCTTGTGAGGATGCAATGTCTTAAAAGAGTTGATAAGTTTAAAAAGAATACACTAAGTTCTCAAAACTATAAAAACTATAATTTAGTTTTTAGTGATTTATAATAGATGCCCTAAACTCCAAATGCAATCAAAATCCAAATGACTAGCTACAGGTTTGCTTGGATAGCTACAATTGGTCTTAAAACTTAAGAAGAAGATGTAGTACACATAGTGGGGTTGGAGATTAGATAGATAGATAGTAGACACACACACACACACACACACACACACACACACACACACACACACACACACACACACACACACACACACACACACACACACACACACACACACACACACACACACACACACACACACACACACATGTATGTATGTATGTATGTATACATGCATGTATGTACGCATGCATGCATGCATGCATGTATAGTTGTGATAAAAGTGGACTATTGAGGATAAAATGAGATTATAGAGATGTTAATAATTATATAACAGTGGCAAATAACCTATATCTTATCTTCTTCTACATATGGATGCTTATATATATATATATATATATACACATAGATATATATATATATACATACATATATATATACATATATATATATACACACACATATATATATATATATGTATATATATATGTATGTATGTATATATATATATATATATCTGTGTATGTATGTATATATATATATATATATATATATATACATATATATATATATATATATATATACATATATATAAATATCTCTGTGTGTGTATATATATATATATGTATATGTATATGTATACACACACACACATATATATGTATGTATGTATGTATAGTTGTGAGAAAACTAGACTATTGATGATAAAATGAGATTATAGAGATGTTAATAATTTTATAATGGTGGGAAAGAACCTATATAATCATCCATAGGTAGAGGAAGATAAGAAAGTGACCAATTTAGCCTATGAAACCTTATCGAGCCCTTCTAAGTGCATGACTGTAGTTTAAGATAGACTTTCTCTTTCTTGGTTTGATAATGACATTATGCATGGGGTCCAATGATTTTTATGGATAGTTAAGGGGTATCTATAATTAAATATACTAAAATTAGTTGTTTGTTTTGGTTTTCAACCTTCACGAACAATGGTAAAGACTGGAGACCAGTCTCTAATCACATAGTAGATACCCAAGGAGCATCTTCTTTTGATTATATCTATACAAACAAGTTTAATTTTAATATGAGTGCTTAGGGGTAGTTTATAAAACTTATACAATTAAAATTTGTGGCATTCATTCAGGAGTTAAGGCCCTAGGGTTTATGAATAATTATTAAGAACTCAAACTACTTTAAACCCTAACAATAACATGATGAGAGATATTGTCTTTGAATATATTTAGTATGAGTGTTATTCTTCCTAAAACCTATTTAACATAATTTATACATGTAGGGAGGTCCTCACCATGACTTTTTCTTGTACTCACAAATGTATGAAAGCATTAAATTCTTTGATTTTGTAAGGATTTGGGCTCAAGGAAAGTTTTTTGACCTCATGAAGAAATGAAAACCGTTGGAAAGGATGTATTTAGATTTATTCTACTTATTAAATTATAAAAATCCAAAAATGCCCCTACAAGTCTAATTTTTTTAAGCAGTGTGAAAAAGGCTTGTGAAAGGTTAGGTTTCTTCTCCATTTCATGGTTCACATATATACACATGGTATTATATGACCAATTTGTCATGGAACATGGTCATATGATAAATAAATTTAATCAAACAATTACTATATGTTTCACATGTGTGGGAAGTCTACAAAGCCAAAACTCAATTTTTATGCCTAGAGGCCTAATTGAGACGTAATTAGGGAGAGAGATCATGAGATTAAACAAACATTCACTCAATATATAATCATAAAATTTGGAATTTATTTTTAAGGAGATACTAGGTACTCAAATCCATAATTATATTTCCAAGATCATTTGTTTAGTGTCCTACACAAGGAGCTTTCTATATTTTCAAGGCTATAAGGAATTAAGGCCAAGCGAGAGCATAAGGTGAAAGATGAAGTCTTGGAGAGTGTTTAATGGAAACAAATGAGTTTATTTAATTTTTTTCATACATTCATATTCCTTTAATGGAGATAAAATGAATTCATGAATTTTAAATCATGTTTTGAGCCATTTGGGTAAGGATAGTTGTAGTAAGACCAATTGGGCTTCAATACACCTAAGGAATTGTGATAATCATTGTAGCTTCAGTTATAAAGAATAATATACAAGTTAAACATGATAAATAATATATCAAGATGTAACTCGAGAGGAATTGATCACCAAGGACTTCCACTTGTCATACTCCAAGCCAAGAGAAGGGTAGTTTCTAAGAAAAAGACAAAGTGTCAAGAAAATATGAAGACTCCTATTCCATTTGGGAGATGAAGAATATTCACAAGAGAAACACATGTCATTGGAAAGATATTGATAATATTTCAAAACTCCATTATTTATTTTGACTCTTTATAAACACTTTTAAATCTCCCTCTTCTACTTGTCTCTCTCTCTCTCACTTTCTCCTTCTCTATATATGTTTTAGCATTGTAAGGGATCCACACATTGGTATGGTGAAGCGTTATTGAATTGAATACTAATTTTCCTTTGGAATAAATATTTTAAATTGTTTTTATCTTTATCAAGACTTGAATAATTTATGAATTAATATTTTTTGAATGATAAGTGATGGTTCTCTTTCCTTCCATTCATCTATCTCTATCATGTTTTATGTGAGTAATCTACCTTCTATCAGGCCATATGATGTGTATATGGAAGCCTTGTGTGATTTAAAGTGTAATTACAATTATTATTTCTCATTATTAGGATTATTAGTCATCCACCTTGAAGGATACATTGCATTCTACCTTCATATTGAAACACTATTGTTAGGATAATCTTGGATTTTGAGATCATTTTTGTAATTATCTTCCATAGTGCATGTTCAAGAAAGTTTTGGAGTTTACTTGGTAAATAAACTTTTTTAGAGTAGTTTAAATATATTTCTATCCATTTTTCTTCAAATCAAGTAGGTTAGTCATTATTTTTAGGTGTTGTACATGTGAATTATCCCATAATTTATAGATTCACCTCTTAGAATTGTTACCCACAACATATGAGGTGTTTCAATGTTATTATAAATTTGAAGAGGCTTGAGTAGACCTCCATAGGGTGAAAATTTGGTATATAATAGTTATTTCATGCTTGGTGGGACCTCATGGTCAAATAATTTATCTAAGGTAGATGCCGATCTTTACAAATTTGAAGTTGTAAGAGCTTCCTTCATGCAGTATCTAGCATCTCCAACAATTATTAACTCTTACTTATAGAATAGTGCCTCAATTTATTCCTAAGTTAAGATTAATATCTTATAATATAGGCATTATTTTTGAATTTTTAGATTTTCCTTATTATTTAGTGAGATCAAAGAGGTTTGTTAATAGTCATCCATAACCAAATATATCTTTTGCTTCTCACATACCTATTATGAGACTCTTTTTGGGTCCAATTTTCAAGATGGGAACACCAAGGAAGATATGCTATATTGAATTAAATCTATATAGTCATATCTAACTTTATCAATATGATTACATTCTTATGTCATCCCTTTACTGTGTGCCTTCTTGTAAAAGAGAATATGTCATTACTCCTATTAAATAGACAATAAACATTTCCAATTTTTTCTACATTAAATCACTAAAGGGAATGTTTCTATTAGGTTGAATATATATTTAAAGGGGGAAGCCCTTGATTGGTATGGGACTTTGGCTCTTAATTATATCTCTACATGGGACCAATTGGGTGACTCTCAAATTTGACCAGTTGTATTTGATCAAGCAATTAACTGATATAAGGAGAGCACCTCAAGATTCCATACAAGACTTAAATACAAGATTTAAAATTACATGGTATAGGATACCAATCTTGGTAAGGCCTACTTCCCATCATGATTTTATCTATTATCTCAAGGCTTTCAATAGTAACATACGCATGATGATTCAATTTATGGGAGGGGATACATTACATAATGCTGATGACACTAATATAAGGTTTGGGAATTAACTTATATAGGGTAGGAATATATATCCTAGACCCTCTATGCCATTTTTATTGATGTACAAAGTCCTATGCCCACTATGGCTACCATCCACACACACTAGCATAAATAAGCTACCTCCATCAACCAAGTAAGTCAAATGATGTAGATCTAATAAAGTATCTTAGAGAAGATAATAAAACCTAAAGAGGAAATATCAATATTATAAATGGAGATATTTTCAAGGTTTTTATTAGTCATATCAGTCCTATCAAGCTACTAGATCGCCTTTTTAAGGCCACTCTTGATGACAAGGGTAGCTAATGTAAGTAAAATAATAAAATGGTCAAAATTAGAATGTTCATTATACCTTAAAATATCATATACCTATCCAAAATAACCTTATGAAATATAATGTTGAGAAACTTCTATGACATCATCCTCATGACTCATTGACTTATGTAAATGAAACATTTAACCAAGATCATATGACACAATAGGGAATAGTGCTTGATATGACTCAAGAAAAGATGTCTAGTGGAGGAGAAGGTAATGGATAAAGTGCTCAATCAGGGGATACCTTGATTAACTAATTTCAATAAGATTCACATGTAGTTAATTACCAAGGGAACTTGAACATATACTCAAATCCTATAGATGTAAACATATAGTCAAAGAAGAGAGTGATTGAATAGGTACAAGGGACTTCTCATGGTCCAAGCATGAACTCAAAAACATTCTAAGGATAAAGGTGTGTCAAATAAAACCCTTATAGCTTAGGTAAAATAGATATTTTAGAATCCTAAAGCTCCTTTTATGTGTCAAGTAACACATGTTCTTGGTAGTGCTATGGCTACTAAAGGATATGACAAGGTTGGAAAATCTCCTATGAATATTGTTTAATATATGAAGAAGGTTCATGTAATCATCCCAATGTGGGATACATTATCCATTCCTAGACAAAGAGATATTCTCCAAAAAGAGCTCTCTAAGCTCAATGCATTACCTAGTCAACTTAGTGAAAAAGGGGTAGTTTTGGAAAATGAATTGAATTCTAATGATATATATCCAAATAAAGTAGATAAAGTATATAATCCTTCTTCATTTTACCTTTTTATAGTCATTTGAGACTCAATGGATCATAATTTTTTTATTGATAGTGGAACAAACACCTAATTTATGCACAAACAAGTATCTAAAAAACTTAGTTTGAAGTATGAACCAAACTTTGAGGGGGTGTTAAAATTGGATGAATTAGCTGCCAAAAAATTTGTTATCATCAAAAATTTTAATTTGATTCTTCATGATTGTCCTAACTTATCTATCTTAAAAGATGTGGTAGTTGTGGATGTACCACCCCACTTTGGTCTTTGTTTATCAATGGATTTTACTGCTAAGGCTAGGGACTATTTGAGTTCAAATTTATCTTATATGAAATTGAGGGCTAGGTATGGTTATAATGTTTTAATCAAGTCCAAAACTAGAAAAATTTCATGTGGAACCTTATGTACCAAATATATCAAAAATGAATTTCACTATCACTAAGGAGGGAGACCATCCCAATGACCAAGAATATTTATCACCTCTTTATGGCATATTTGATCTTTTCCTTGATGAGTGGAAATTTAAACATTATGTGTATGATGCATACAAACTCATAGAAGAGACTAGTATGGGAACATATAATCTTCATGAATAATATGATGAGCTCCCTAAATTAAATTATGTTCATACTTTTCAATAGGCTATATGGGGTAATTATTTATGGCATATGGATGATGATAATGTTCTGGATATACTAAAGCACGATATTTAAAATGAGGATGTAGTTATGCCTACTAAATAAGAATAAATCCATGAACATGAGACTCAAGGATAATATAATGATATGTGGAAGCATTATCATGCCATAATATAGGATTTTGAAGAAGTGGTTGGATTCCTCTTCCTCAAAAGAGAAATGTGCTTGATCATGATGTTAATGGTGGGTTTAATGAGAAAGAAAGGAGTGTGAAATTCCTATCAAGAATAATATATTGTTGGAATAACATGACTAGTTCAAGATAGAGGATTATGAGTATAATGAGTATTAAAACACCCAATTGATCTTGATCAACTTATATATGTGTTTGGAAAACAATAATTCATGATTGATAACTATGTACACCTACTACATTATAGTCCAGATGAATGTGAGGTTGGAAGAGTTTTATGATACCTAAATATTAGATTAAGAAGTGACAAGTGAGCATAGATAATATTAAGTAGGATATAATGTCAAAAAATCCTCAAATATATCTAAAATAATAATAGAGAGGAGATCCAAGTGGTGTAATTACAACTAGTAGAGGTTTCAAGAATGGTAAGTGACTAGACCACCCTAGTGAGCAAGTTTTCATTAATAAACATTCATCATATGTTGGTTTGTTCCCATGGAGAAACAATGATTATAGAATCATTGTTTATTATCCTGGTTGAATTTAAGGAGTTGGTTTCATCACCTCAAACATGTTTTGAGGCTTCATATATAATAGGTAAGTTGTGTTTGTTTTCCATAAGTGCTTAACACATTTTTTTTGTAGGCATGTTGTTGTGTGTTTTCCCTAGATGCCTTTGGCATGTTGTGTTGTATTTTTTGCTTGGTGTAGTGTGAGTTTGAATCTTCAAGGTGTATATTAGTTTTAAATTGTATTATTATATTGACTAAATTTCCCATTGGAAGGATAAATCCACTTATCTATTAGTATTAAAGGCATTCTACCCTTTTAAATCACCAATTTGTTGACCATTTTAACCCCCAAGTTAAAAGGGGTCAACCCCTATTTTTTGAAACTTTTTTATAATGATCTTGAAGCTTGTATATGGTCACCTAGGTCTTGTAATGGTCTTCTAGTGGTCAACTAAATCATTTATTAACATTTTTTAAGGTTTGGTCTCTTATGTACTTGTATAGTCTTCAAGGTCATTAATGAGCTAATATTGATTATTAATGTATGTTAAAATTAAAATCATTATGATGAGTCATTTCATGAGGTTTAATTATGTTTTAGATGTCATCTAGTCATGTATTAGTCTTTTATCATGTTTGTCATGCACCCTAAAATCTATTAAGTCATTCTAGGGTAAATTTGAAGAGTAGTTCATACTTTTCACAAGGAAAACCATCTCAAGAAAAGTTATAACATGATTGGTGTTAGGAGGTTTTTATAAAATAGTTAGAGTCAGATAAATCTATAAACCAACATCTAAAGATAGAGAATTATGAGAAAGAAGACCATTTTAAGTCTTTTATATAGACAAAAAGATCTAACTTCATGTAAAAATGCATGAAAGAGTGTATTTTAATCTTGTTCAGGCCAATCACATGGGAAATGAACTTTCATAGGTATTTAGAGGTTAAAAAATGTAGAAAAGTAGTCAAAAACCTAATCAAGCTCTTCACAATATCAATAAAGCCATAAATTTATGCTTGTTTCATGAACATGTAGAGGATTTGGATTAAATGATCCTAGGAAAAGGAGGGACCTCTCATGGGATTATGATTAATGGAAATAGTTTAGGGTTTAAGGGGATGAGCTATATGAACAATCACTAATAAGATAAACAGTCATAAATACCTTATAAACCCCACATGCTCATGTTATTCACTATTTTCATGAAGTTTGGAGCTTGTTGGATCATGATGAGTGTTGGAGGATATATGTATATGTTTCTAAATATATTCCACACTCATTTTCATTAAACTCACATCCGTGAGATTCCAAGGGATGAAGAAGGGACTCCACAAAAGATATGTCACAAGTTTTCCTTTGAATTTTTAGACAATTTGACAAGCTATAGTGGATACAAAGGATGATTAAGTGTTTCCACAATCTTATCATCTCATCCAAATCTCTCCAACATGATTTAATATTATGTACTAGTCTTCCAAGTGGCATTAATGTTCCCATGCTTGAAGACTATGTTATGAGGTTACTTGTAATGTGGTTTGTGAAGATCTAATCTTGCATTTTGAAGAGGTGTATGAGGGCCTTGAACTCATGAAAATTGTGAGTAGTAATGAATAAATGATTTCAAGTTTGGAGGATCATGCCAGACATCATACAAGGCTTAAATCATATAAAATGCAACCTTATAGGTCTGCAAACTTGTAGGTCTATATTTTATGAGAAAGTGCATTTAAAAGTGCATCAAGGTTTGGTTTAAAGGCCTATTTCATGAAGTAAATATAGTGTTTCAATAATTGGATGGGTTAAATACTAGTTGAAAAAGTGCATCTTCGAATCCAATGCCTAATATGCCTCAATAAAACCTATAGGTACAATAGTAAAACCTAAACAATTTGAGATCTAGAGTCAACACTGAAAAGGTCTGAAGATATACATGTGAAATCAAGAGAACAAGGGAGATATATTTAGCTAGAATAAAAAATCTCATAATGATCTCATTTAATGTGTTGGCTCCCAATTGTACAACTCTAGAATTTATCCTTGCATATCTAAAAAGATGGCAAATAAAGATGATAAACCTTAGTTATGTCATTATAGTTTGGGAAGGGTTTAACATCTACATAGACTAAACATATATAATGATTGGAAAGAACCAATAAAGGGTATGGCTTGTTACCTACTACTTATGGTTGTAACTAAAATAAGGTGATAGCACCTACATGGTAGCTTTGTCGCAAGGAGGGATACTATAGTTTAATCTCTAGGGAATTATTGACACACATAAAAATTTTATGAAATCATAACAAACTTGCACAGTCCACTCAAGAAGAGTTTTCATACAAACTGAGAAATTCTTATAAATCAAACACAAGCTAGTAAAAGATAGATAGAATATGATCATAATATTTATTTCTATTGAAACTATTGACAATTAAGCACCAAATGGGAAATTATAATACTAATCTTCAAAGATCAATCATAGAAACATTCCATATCTATAATATTTATGCATCTGTAAGCAAATAACACTTAAAATCTTAAACAACATGTAATAATTGTAGGATTAGGATAGTTAGTATGATTTAGGTATATTTAAAAGAGTTGTGGTGGATTTCAACACTAGTAATTTCTTAAACTATCATGATATCATTTAATTCTAGGATGTAAAAGATTGAGAAACAAGATAAACAAAACTATCAAGAATTATTTGCATTCATTGATACCAATTCAATGCAAGCAATCAAATGATCCTTGAAATTTCCAAAGCAAATAATACTCCATGTAAAGCCTCAAGAACCTTTTTTTGTCAACTCCAAAAATATAGGATATCCTTAAAAGGTTATCAACAAAACATTCCCAAATCACAATGTAGAAATGAATTTATAATCAAAGTTTATGCCTAAAATGACAACCATTAAGAGACATAAAACCCAATACCCAATCAAAAATACATAAATAATGTGCTATTGCACTTCATTAACAAGGAGTAGAAATCAAAAATGATTTCCATTAACTTTAAATTAAGTGAACATACATCAATGTTCATAATAGTAACATGGTAAAAGGCATAGTGGATTTGATCTAAAATAGTGGATACATATACATAATTGCTCTAAGTTTGATAATGACTATACAAATAAATCACCTTAGCGATAGTAAATAAATACTCAAAATAATTTATAAACACTAAAAATCCCCCTCCATAAAGATGACATGTACTATTTAGTTATAAAAAAAATTCTCACCATAATCATTATGATTCTGGGGATTCAGTTATCCATATGATGATGAAATTTCATCTACTAGATTAGAAGTTTGATGTAGTTAAGCTCAAGGGAGAATAATATTCTTAAATGAAAACAAATTTTGTCTTTATGTGCTACCATTTTATCCCTTTATTCATCTAATCATTTTCCAATCGATCTGAGAATAACATGCCAACTAATGATCCAATCACTACATTCCCTTAATGGGAACAAAAAATAAAGAAATGAAAGAATGCATAGAAGATTAAAGAATAAAAAACTGATCCTTAAGGAATATAATCAACATCAATTTTTACCCTTCTCTCATATTTCCTTTGTACTCCTTGAGGGTAATTAAATCATCTAAATCCAAGTCCACACCCTTCTCCTTAAGCCATCTGAATGTTCTTTTCATGAAATGGACTGCCCTTTCTATCAATGAAATATCCTCTTCCTAAGTGAAATCTACTTGAGGGATGGACTTAGACTCAACCTTCTCATCATAGTATGCTTCATTGCATATTGTGTGACAAAATCTAAGGAAACATTCATAGAATCAAGAAGATTTTGGATTTCAATCATTCTTGTGAGAACTTCAGGAGTGAAAAACAATACTATAGTCTCACCTATATCCACCACTATCTTGGTCTTAGTTTTATGCATTTTAGCATATTCCATAATAAGTTTAGGGTAGGCCACAACTAGGGGAAAGAAACAATGGGGATAGTTCCACTTTACACTACATTTTGGACTATTTCCTCTAGGCCTTATTCTTCCCTCATTACCAACAATCCATTGAAATTCACATCGATACATTTTAAAATCAAACATATTCCCTTCATGTGAAATCAATCCCAATGTCAAAAATCTAGAAGGTATGACCCAAATAACATTTACCCTAAAAAATTCATAGTTGTAGACTTGTTTGCAGTTTAATCCTCTTTAATTCAGCTAGAATTCACTTTTCAACTCAATCACATGAACTCCTAATCCACTTATTTAAAATTATAGGGCACAAAGATCTATTTACTCAAAGAATTTGAATGCAAGGTGGAGACAAATGAAAATAACACTTAGATTTTATTTCGTTTCTTCTTATAAGGTCAAAATTAAACTTGATGATGACATGTATACCATTTTGGCTCATATGGTTTCCTGAACATCATTTGTAATTTTGTAATACTTTGGGTTTTTGAGATTCACTTGCACTTTTACACCCATTTCACCATAGTGATACAAAAGTCAAAACTTCCTTACATCTCTCCACTTATTTATTAAATTAATTCCCTTGAAAACTTTCTTACAATTAGGCCTCATAATTTTGAATGAACTTTGACCCAGGGCATTAGAGTGGATTTAAAACACATATGGATTCCTTTTGATGGCACATGTCCCAAGATTTAGGATTTCACTTGCACTTTGAAAATTTACACAAAATAAGTTGTGGTGTAATGGTGAAATTTCCTCTTGGAGTCCTAAAACTCTATTCTTTTGTAAAGGAATTTTCAAATTAAGTGTTTTTTATACTTAATCATTTTCTACACTTCAAAACTTGATTCCATTGAAGATCCTACAATCAAATCATGCTTTAAAAACATGAAAATTTTAAGTACTAGTGAAACCAAATCTTATAGGGTTTACATAACATAATTTTAAAAGTGGGATTTTGTTTTATATGAATAATTCTTGCAAACTTCATTTAGAGGTAAAGAGTTATAATTTTAGACACTCATGTTTTGGGAAAAGGCAAAAATTGATTAGAATATATTTGGTCACTAACATTTGCTCTCACTTAGGGATACACACCCCTTGTGGGTATATGAATAATCCCATAAAATAAGACTAGATGGTTATCCATTGGTCCATGGAGTTAGAATTTCAAAAATTTCTAAATAAACACCTTTGGTAGATCAAAAAAACAAGGGTGGACAAATAAAAATACATCAAGAGGATCTGAGAATGAGTACATAATAAAAAACAACAAATAATTGTACAAATAAATCCCTACATATAAGGTAAACAAAACAACAAGACTATACATTGTACATTAATTTACACAAACATGGAATCAATCAAAGAATTGCTTTAGATGTTTTCCATTAATTGGTAGTTCCATTATCTCACCATCCAAATCTCTTAAGAAGAAAGTATGATCCCTAATTGTATAGTCAATAGAATAAGTTCCCATCTATAAGGCATCAAATTTTCCATGTTTAGATTTCTCTTCATGTTTGTTATCCCAAAGTAAGACCATATCTCATATTTGGAAATTTATTGGAGTGACCATTTTGTCAAATATTCTTTTGAGTATTTCCTTGAACTTTATGTTCTTTCATGAGCTTGTCTTCTAGTTTCATCAAGCTCAATAATCTAGTTTATTCTGATTTCATAGTGGTTAACTTCATCACCTCCTTATAGTTGTTACATGAACTAATAGGTTAGCAATTGTAGATTCATATGTAAAAAAAATTGAGCTCCATAAACAAGATCAAAAGGGATCTTACTTGCAGCTCTCTTAAGTGTGATCTTATCACCCCATAAAGCAAATTTCATCTATTCACCCCACTTATTCTTGTTAAATTCTAAAGTCCTAATGATTTTGATTAGTTTCTTATTACTAGATTTTGCATGACCATTTCCCTCAAGGTTATAATTAGAAAAATAATTTAATATGATCCCATATTCTTCACATGATTCCATCAAAGGTTTAGCTCTAAAACTCATGGCATTGTCAGTAATTATCTTGATCACCTAATGTGTGGTCTTCTTAGTAGGGACCACCTTAACCCATTTTATAAAGTATCTAATTACAACCAATATCCAACTATGCCTAGTTCTTGATTCATGGTGATGTCCCCAACAAAATTCATTCTCCATTATCTAAATAGTCCTTAAATTGATACACGTTTCAAGGGAAGAGAGAGAATATTTCAACCTTCTAGTAAAGTACTGATAGTACTCACATTTTTGTGCTTTCTGTGCAACATCCTTGAATAGTGATAACCACTACTAACTAGCTCTTAGAATCTTATGAGTTGTGAATTTAGGTGAAAAGTGCCCAAAAATACCCTAGAATGAAATTATTCAATTAAATCAATAATTTCTTGTTCTACCAAGTTTATTAAGAGAACCCCATCTAGATTCTTACATGTCAGTCCATTTTTAGTCAAGAGATAATTTTGGGATATAATCTTAAGAGTTCTCCTTTGATTCTTATCCAAGTTAGGGGGAAAATTCAAACTTTGAATGTACTAAAAAATGTCCTTATACCATGGTGACATGTTAACTTTATTCAAAGAATCATCAATATTAAAAATAATAGTGTTTACATCCACATCTTGAAAATTGGTCTTAGTCATGAGTTTCGATAAGCCCATCCCCCTCACTAACTTATTAGTTTATATCTCCATGTCATATTATTGTAACTTATTTACCCATCTACACCTCTTGTTTGATGTTTCAAATATGTTCATTTCATTTAGGACATATGCACCAGTCTTTGAACTCAGAATATAAGATCTGAACATTTTAACAACATTTAAGAGGACAAAATCTTGATCCTCCATGATATTATAGGTCAATTAAGATCTATGCATAGCTTGAATAAAGAAATCTATGGGTTGTTCATGACCATCATTATTCTCTTGCAATAGAATAACAAATACAATAATATGTGATCAAAAGAGATTTTTAAAACTCCTTAGTGTAATTAAGACTAGCTAACATAGAGGAAATATTTAAGGCTCTTTTCATGTCATTGAAATCTTGTATAGCCCTCTCCTTCCACTGGATGATTTGGTCCCTTTTTAACATGGAAGTAATCGGTAGAGTGATCTTTGCAAAGTTAGACACAAATCTTCTTACAAAGTTAATTTGTCTAAAGCAAGACTGAATTCCCTTCTTAGATTGTACGATAGGCACATTTTCAATGGCTTCCACTCTCTTTAGATCAATCATGAAACCATCCTTAGACACTATGTGTTCTAATAACTTGGCCTTTTATATTCTAAAGTGATATTTATTTAGATTAATGGAAATGCCAAATTATCTACATCTAAGGAATACCTTTTCTAGATGCTCCAAATGATCTTTTATATTTTTTAAGTACATTATAACATCATCCTAATAAACAAAAATAAACTTGTTAATTGACCCTAAAAATTTGACATACATACCTATCTAAAACATTTCACCGGCATTTATTAACCCAAAAAGAATTCTCATATAGCCATAAGTGCCCTAAGGCATTGTAAATGTAGTTTTGGCTCTCTCAAATTCTTTTACCATGGCTTGGTTATGTCTTGAGAAACCATCTAATGTTGACAACATCTCAAATCCTATAACACTCTACAACATATTATCCATACTAGGTAAGGGGTAATTATCCTTCAGAGAAGCTTTATTCAAATTTATAAAATCCACACACAAGTGAATGCCACCATTATTATATATTATAGGAACTAGGTTTACCACCCATGATTAATAAATTATGGGTTAGATAATCCCACAATCCTTTAATTCTATAACTCTTCTTGCATCGTTGTGGTGAAGATGGGGTTAATATGTCTATGCTTTTGCCTAAAAGGTTTGATGCTAGGATTTAATGAGATGATGTGTTGAAAGAAATCCTATTTATATGATTTTAATTTAGAATAATACCAAACCATATAATCCTTATACTTCTTTAACAATTCAATGTAGGTTTGCTTCTCTTCTGCACTTAAGTGAGTACCAAGCTCAGCCTTTCTTAGATTTTATTCAAAGTCCAAGATGCATTTAGTCACATCTTTTGAGATAAAGAGATCTCTACCTTTAATTATGTCTACTTCAAAAAAATATGCCTCTAAACATACCAATCCTCTTGGGATGGTGTTTGTCTTAAACTAAATGATATATTTCCCAAATAATGTTTCTTTCCCATCACATATTTTCACCATGGATTCTGAGTCTTTGATTTGACCTTGAAAGTCCACTTCATAATTGAGAAACCTTTTAACTTGATCATCATCATCAAAAACATTATAATGATGAATGTTGTTTGGGATTGAAGGTTTGACAAGTACCTTCACTTGATACTAACAATGACGGTTCATATTTTCACTTTCAAACTGAGCACTTAACACTACAATTTTGTCGTATTCCTCATTAAAACTTCTATCATCATGATAAATATTAAAACTATCAAAAAATTCTAACAAATCTCATACAACATTTATTTATTGTTTTAAACTTTTACTTTTGGTGGCATAAGCATTTCAAACCTACTAAACCACTAAATTTGAATCACACTTTAGGATTGGACATGTAACTCCATGTTCATAGGTAATCCTCAAACTAAGCTTGAAATAAAATTTATGGATTTTTTATTGGGGACATAAAAGACAAACCCAACTCCATTTCCAAGATTAGAGTAATCCCAATAAAAACATATTCTCCAAACATCATCACTTTCTTTGTTAGATCCAACATCAAGAATAGTATATTGTTCAACAAAATCTATGTTTCCAACAAAATTCCCCAGCTCCACATCATTATAAATAAACTCATTTAGAGCACATCTTAGATCTTCAAACACAAGTAACATTCTAGGCTCTCTATGAAGTTTCACCATCTTATCCCATAAAGGAATGATGACATAAGACATGTCCATTTGAAAACTTCCACCCATGATATCAGCCTATTTTATTGACATTAGCATCCCCCACTTTAGAGGATAATCTATAACTACCACATCCATGTTTAGAAAATTTACTTGGATGAGTTTCCAATTGCACTACTAATCCTTTAACTAGTCCAACAATTGTTTTTGATTAATTAAGGTGGCAAACCAGGGGCCGAACCCTATACAGTCAAAAAAGATAGGAAGGCTGGCAAATAAAAGATGCCAGCACCAAACCAAGGGCACAACCAAGAAACAAAGTCAGAAGCAAAACAAAACACTAGAAAGACTAGAGTCAGAAAGGAGGAAACTACATAACTATAAAATTAACAAGATCCTTAATATTCTCATTGTCTGCATTGTCAACATTCCCTGGATTATCCACTGCTTCCATGATTTGTAATGGCCTTCTCCACATGGACCACCTTTGAAATATATCTTCATCATCAATGTGCATCATTCATGCTCCATCATCTCCTTCTAAATGATCTCTCTAATGTTTGGGGGTATATGAGCCCCTTGTCACCATACCCTCTATCCTGAGAATTGCTGACCAAGGTTGGCACAAGCATCAACGACCTTGTTACCTTCTCTATAGGTGTGGGTAATCTCAACTTCAAAAAAATTTTGTAAAAGAAACTGGATGTCCATAATGATGTCTTTTATATGGATACCAATGTTAGATGCTTTATTAATGGCACTTATGATCAACTTAGAATCTCCCTGAATATTCAAATTTATAAATCCTAGGGATATAACTAACTTTAATCACCAAAGTAAGGCCATAGCTTCAACATAGTTATTACTCTAGCAACCCATACCACCTGCATAGATAATAGACATCCCTCCTTTTTCATTTCTTATTATTCCTCCTCCACTTGCTTTACCACTCAACTTGGATGCCCCATCAAAATTGAGTTTCATCTAATTGGGTTTAGGTGGTATCCATTTAGTATGAAGTCTATAAAGAATTTTGGAATTATCATGCCCAGGGATAAGGTTTAAAACCTTCCATTTGGCAGAAATTTGACTTTCAAATTCAGATAGGGGTTTCTCCACAACACTAATATGAGCTGTTGTAACACTTTCCAATATGGTCCTAGCAAAGGAGTTAAACACCTGAGCAACATTTCTAGTAGTGTCCCTAAAAATTTTGTGATTTTGCTCTTTCCATAAAGTCCAACTCAAGCATGGTAGAGCTTGCTTCCATAGTTCCTTAATCCAGGGATGTGTGAAGGTTGAGTTCTAGCTAAGAATTACTTCTTTAAGGTCAAAATTGCAAACCCATTCAATGTCAAAGTTGTTAAGTATTTTTCCCCATAAATCTTGGGTAAACTCATAGTGTATGAATAGGTGTGAAATTGATTCCTCTCTAGAACCACACAAAAAACATCTGTTGACTAAAGTAAACCCCCTCTTTTGAAGGTTGTCCTGAGTAAGGATTTTGTTATGGGCAGCAGCCCACCAAAACAAGTTAATCTTTGGAATGAGTTTATGATTCCAAACCCTTTTCCATACCTCCTTATTCTGAGCTTCAGGTGTAAGCAGATGATAGGCAAATTTGATAGAGAACGATCCATTCTTATCCAGCCACTAGTATTATTCATCCTCTCAAGGGAAGAGCGGGATTATAATCTCCTGAACACATTGATGGACCTCCTAAATTATTGGGATAAGCTCAGGCCTGTGCACACAACAATCCAAAAGGTTTTTCCAGCTCCTTATCCCATTGTCCATATAATCACTAACCCTATCACCAAAGAAATGAGTAGTCAGGCCTATAATTTCTCCATAGTTTCCTTGGGAGATGAGAGGCTTGTCCCTTAACCAATTATCCTCCTATAATTTAATCTGCCAGCCATTTCCAGGCTTCCACCTAATTCCCTATTTGAGAAGACTTCTACTTCTTAGCATTTTATTCCATATCACAGACCCCTAGGGTAATCCTGCCTATTGAAGAAAGTTGGAATCATCAATGCTATGCATGTATTTGGCATACATTATTTCCCCCCACTCACTATTTTTGTGAATTAGATTCCAACTAACTTTTGAGAGGAGGGCTTTATTCATTTTCCTGATGGATCTTATATTATGTCCACCATGAGATTTTGGGAGACACACTTTTTTCCATCTAATTAAAGACATTCTCTTTTTGTCTTCCACTCCCATCTATAAAAATTTCCTTTGGATCTATTCCAGCTTTTCAGCGAAATACATAGGAATTTTAAAAAGAGACATGAAGTAAGTATGAATACCTTGCAAGGATGTTCGAAGAAGTTGCAGCTTACTTGCACTACTGAGAAGTTTCCCCTTCCACCCAAGAAGTTTTCTCTATGTAAATTCCATAATACCATTCCAAATACCTAATGATACCTCTTTTATGGAGAGTGGGAGGCCTAGGTAGGTAGCTGGTAGGCTAGCCTCAACATAATCTAAGATATCAATGATTATATGTCTAAGTTCATTGGGAGTGTTGAAGAAGTACACATTACTTTTCTAGAAATTTATTCTTTGTCCCAAGTCTTTGGCATAATCATTAAGTATATTCTTCCATCTTCTAGATTCGATCATTGATGAGATACCAAATAAGATGGTATCATCCACAAACTGCTGTATAACCATAGGATGAAGGGAAGAGGTAGGTTTGATGCCTACTAGCTTTTTTGAAACTATATCAGCTTGTATGTATCTTCCCAGTGCCTCAGCCATAATGATGAATAGGTATGGGGAGAGAGGGTCTCCCTGATAAATTCCTCTTGAGGAGGAGAAAAACCCTCTAGGAACACCATTAACTAGCACTGAGAATTTAGTAAAAGAGACCACATGCCATAATAAGCAAGACAATTTATCATTAAACCCAAATTTTCTAATCACTTGGAATAGAAAAGTCCATGAGACTCTATCATAAGCTTTGGATATATCAAGCTTGAGGGCCATCCCAGGGATTCTGCTCTTATCCATGGAGTGGATAGTCTCATGTGTGGTGATCACAATATCAAATATTTGTCTACCCAAGATGAAACCTTTTTGAGCAGGAGAAATAATTTTGTCAAGCAAGTGTTGAATTCTCAAAACCAAAAGTCTAGTACATATCTTATACACAGTGTTGCATAAGATAATTGGTCTGAAATTAGCAAGGTGTAAAGGTTGAGATTTTTTAGGAAGAAGTACAATGAAGGTATTATTGACTTGTTTCAAAAGTTTTCTAGATCTAAAAAAATCACGAACTGCAGCTGTGAGGTCTACTCCAACAATCTCCCAATATTCTTTAAAGAATATAGGAGGAAAGCCATCAAGACCTAGGGCTTTAGAAGCACCCATGGAGAATAAAATATCATGTACTTATTCATCGGATACAGGCTTTAACATTTCTAGATTGTCTTCTTATGTTATCAAACAGGGGATTTTATCAATGAATTAACTCATAGATCTATCAATTTTATCATTATTGTTTTATTCTGTAAGTAGATTCTAAAAGAACACCCTAACTTGCTCCCCTATTTTGTTATCCTCAATAATAATGTCTCTATTATCTAGGACAAGATAAGTTATTGAGTTGGCTTTTCCATGTTTCATAGTTGAGAGATGAAAAAAAGCAGTGTTCCTATCACCCTCTTTAAGCCATTGAACATGGGATTTTTGTTTCCAAAAAACCTCTTCCCTTTCCATCAGATTATTCCATTATAAAGATAGACTATTATCTTCCTCAAATGTTCCCTTAGAGTCATCCCCTTGATCAATCAGTTGTTGAATAGCCTTGAGTTTTCCCATTATATTTTTCTTCTGCTGAAAAACCTGCCCAAAACTGTATCTATTCTAGCCATAAACTTCTTGTTTAATGTGCTAGAGTTTCTTGACTATTTTAAACATGGGAGTACCTTGAATTGGAATATTCCACCATTGAGCCACCATTTGTCTAAAACCTTTGTGTTTAATCCACATAGCTTCAAAATGGAATGGAGGAGGTCTTTGATGTCCCTGATCTCTCTAATTGAGGATAATCAAGCAGTGGTTGGACATGGTTCTGGGTAGAGCCTACACCTACATATTATAATAATCATTCTAGTTGCTTAATATCAAAAATATATCTAATTTACCCTGAATCATTTGATCTCCTCTTCTTCTATTGGTCCAAGTAAAATTTTGGTTTTGCAGCTCTATGTCCAATAATCCCCAATCATTGATGAATTCAGCAAAGTTGAACATGCTATTTGAGTAATCAATAATTCCACCCTATTTTTCATAAGACTATAAAGGTGTGTTAAAATCTGTAGCTAACATCCATTTAGAATTCTGAGGATTATTCCTATAGCTACTCAAATCTATCCATAATTTTTATCTCAAAGCTCTATTATTTGGTGCATAAACATTTACCAACGTCTAGTTCAAGGAATTCATGGAAAAAATTGTAATCAAAAAGTGCTTATGATGGGCCATAAGAGATCCTTATATTTTAGCACTTCCACATAGTGACAATCCCTCCTGAAGCCCCTTTAGTAGGAGTAATATAAAAATCTTCCTTAGGCCATATATAGTCAACAATTTTTGCAAAATTCTCCTCTTTCATCTTGACTTCTTGGAGTAATAGAATATCTAGTTTATTATCTAAAATGCAATTTTTAACCTCAAACTACTTTTAGGGACTATTAAATCCCCTCAAATTCCATGAGAATATTCTCATTTAGAGAGTTTGGAGGGTTGGGACTCCAGTGTTTTCTATTTTCCACTGGTAATCTCCCTAGCAATCTCTCTTTGTCTTGTTTCCCTTAGGGCTGGCCTTCGTTGTTTGGGCTTAGTACCAACATCTACATATTTTTTACCTTTCTAAATCTTTTTCTTTGGGGTAATATATTCTTCCTATTCATTTCTGCCATCTTTTCCTACTATCCTTGTTGCCAAGTAGTTTCCTACCTGCCCTCCATCTTCTAGATCACGAAAAAAGTTTATATTTGACTGTGGATTTGGTACACATTGAGTGTGACTTTCAGGTGTTACTTCTTCCTATCCAATCCTTGAAACTGTGTCATCTTCATTAACTTCCTTTAGAAAAAGGTCCCCTCTTGCCCCTTCCTTAAACATATTAGTCTATTTTTCTAAAGTGTAAATTGTGTTAAATGTGGCCTTGTGGCTATCCTCAGATACTATATTCTCCTTTGGGACCTCTTTCCCCTCACTACTAATGAGATCCTCCTTTCTCTTCTCCTCCTCCCCTTCTTCTATAGCCTTCTGACTATCATCTAATCCTATATTTTTCTTTGGGACAACTTCACCTTCACTGCTAGGGGTAGCCTCCTTTCCTTTCCCCTCCTCTCCTTTTCTTGTATTGTTAGGAATTTCCACATTATTCTCTATTTTCTACTTTTTGTTCTCTTGATCCTCCTCTACATTTGAGGAATCCCCTTTCATCCCCATTTTCTTCACTTTGTATTGTGTCATTAGATGTCCCTTCCTCTTACATATTTGACAGAAAGTGGTAGCATTCTCATAAGTAATTGGCTGAGTCCAGGTTCCATATTTAGAGTTAAGCTCAATGGACGTAGGGAGAGTCTTATTAATTTAAAAATTAACATAGAGTCTAGCAAACACACATCTGGACTTAGTTCTAGTTATATGATCTGAGGTGACATATTGACCAATAGAATTGCCAATGGCTGTGAAGAATTTTGCATCCCAGAATTCCAAAGGGAATCTTGGTAATCTTACCCAAGCAGGTGTTTTCTTATTGAGGTCCAAGTTGGGATCAAATTCTAGTTTTCACAAGCATAAGGCTAGAGAATGTGGTCCAAATAGCCAGGGACCTCTAGCAAGGGTAGTGATCATGTCATCCCTATTCGTAAATCTAAAAAGGAATAGACCTCTAGCCATGGCTGTGATTGAAACACTACCTTTGACTTTCCACCTAGATAGAATCCAGCTTCTAAGCAGTTTGATATTAGGACAAATAGAAAAAAACTTACCAACCAACGTAAGGTCCATGGATGCTACTATTTCCTCCACCAGATCATCTAGGATACTCAATTCCTTACCCTCTAAGAGAATAGGGAGGCTTGAAATGCCTTTCAATGAACACATCTTTTCACCTATGAGTGCCTTCTTCCACCCATTGGATGGACTATCCCCTAATAGATTCTTGGATAGATCCCTAAAGGTACTACTACATGCAGTGACCTCCATTAGATCTATGGTCCCACTTGTCGTACTTAAGGAGCCCAACTAGGTAGGAAAAAACTAGTTTCAAATATTGTCCACACACTTCACTCCTTAGTGAGGTTGGTTTGTTACTTTTACCATAATATCATCCAATAATTGTTACTTCTCTTGAGTCCATGGCATATCACTTGATAAAATCCAATGTTATTCTTACTTCAAGATCAAAAGGACACCTAAGGTCATCACATTTCAAGAGGATCATAAATAAAACATATATTTGTGAAGAATTAAACCATTAATCAATAAGGTAATATAAAAATGGTCAACATCTAACTTTTTATCAATGCAATTCTGAAATAAACCTCTAGGGCTTGTTTAATAACCTCATGTGACTCTTCATTATCATCCAAGAATGTTGGGGGTGAGTTAATATCATTAGTAGTTCTATTCTCATTAAAATCAAATTCTCAAATCCCATCCTTCCATGTTCTCATATTATTAATATCTCAATGAGTGGGATAGTGATTTTTAATTGACTCAATACTTGGGCCATATCACACACACTGTACTGAGAAAGGGGAGTATTTGGAGGAAGGGTGAAAACAATTTTGGAAGGAATATAGTCTTATAAAGTTAGATGGGGAATAATATGGGAAGAACTTAAATTTTTTAAGGGTGGGTTTCCTCTCACATCATTTTCACCCTTAAGAATACTGGATATCAAAGGTTCTCTATTCTTGGCTGAAACACCTTTCTATTTCATAGTTTGGAAAGAATGTGATAGTTCAAAAGAACAAGGGACTTTTTAAGTTTTATTAACTTCTTTATTTTATTCCCTACCTTTGTATCTTCATGGGTTGTCTCTTATGGAGAATAACCTTGTTACTTGCTTCTTAGATCATATTCTTTATCTTGGGCAACTACAACATTAATTAACAATTACTTGTCCTCAATTGAAGGATTTCCCCCATAATATTTTTTAATCATCATTAATCTCAAAAAATCAAAGTAATGATTGGGAAACTCATATGTTTGTGTCATGTTTACATCATAAACAAATTTATGGGTTGGGACACCTATTTCTTTCACTGAACTCCAAAATTGATCAATGCTAGTAGCACCTAGAAATTCTATGAAGGCAAACACTTTATTCAAAATATTTGACAATGAAATATCATAATCTCATAATTTCTAGATGTATACTTAGTTTCCTATGCATCTTCATAAAATCTTTTATTATTATCACAAGGAATATGGAGGAGGAAGCATTTATCACATGAATCAATATCAAAATTATAGTCCACAACATTAACCTTGGCATTCAACAGATCAAGAACCTCCTTTCTAGCTCCTCCATTTTGATTTATATCATTTTTCTCATCTCAGGAAGGTCTCTTCCCTCTATCATTATCTATGATGTGGAATTAGGGTCTCCCTTGTGCTTGATTCTAGTTTTGAGCTCTTTCCTTACTAGAGGATCTATAAGAAAGACCATTCTCAACTCTATCCAACTTGTATGACAAATCCTTGACAAAAGTGGCCAAGGTTTTAATAGTTTCCTCAAGTTTGGTAGTCTTATTGAACCGAGTTTTCTCAAGATTGATCAAATTTAAATCAACCCTTTTGTTTAGATGCTTCCCCATAACCTTTATATTATTTTAAATCTGAATGACCATGTTGAATGCCAAACTTAGATTTGTGGGAGCCTTATCTATTAATTACTATGCTACCTTATCATTAAATGTAATATTTAATCAAACAAGTAGTATCACTTGGCCTGATATTATCAAGAAATCTCATCATAGTCTTAATAAACATTGTATTAAAGCTCCACACACATTCATTTAGGTTTTTCTTTATGTTCTTAAGTTCTTCTAGAATAAAATGAGGATCAACTCTATCACCATATTATATTTTAAAGACATTATTCATTCCTTCCCATGAATCTATGCATCTATTGGGAAGAGAGTTGAACCATTCACATGAATCATCTTTGAGAGTGTGCATAAAAATTATAATACATATATCCTCATGATCAATTTCATAGTCTTCAATTATAATGTGAAAATCCTTCATATGTTGTTCTCTAGTCATTGCATTATTCCCTTGAAGCTTAGGGAGTGGATCCCTTACATCATTTATAACTTCATTAGGGTTACCCTACATTTTATGAAAGTTAATTTATCTAAATCTAGGAATCCTTAATGTAGGATATTCATTTTCTTCCTGGTCTCTATGCTTCATGATTGGTTCTATGGTTAGATTGAGACAAGGTGATAAAGGGTCATGAGGGGATAAGTGAGGTGGACCTGGGGGACCAAACCTTCTTAATAGACTAAAATTTGGAAGAGATTCAACTTTTTGAGAAAGTGATAGGTAATAAATAGGACTAGAATACTGTGGGTTATTATAACAAGTATGATAATCTTCAACCAAAAGAATTTCAACAAAATAAGTTTAAATGTAACAAAATTATGATGGTTCAGACACTCCTTTCCTTTACAAAATTTTCATTAAATTTACCTCCAAACTTGTCTCCTTCTTCTATGATGAACACTTAATTTATAAATAAGCTTCTTTGATGAATCACCTTTAAAGGAGGATCCCAATCTTTCCAGTTTTGAAAACAAGAGACTACTCAAAACTTAATCAATTAAAATGGGAAATGATATTTCAAAACTAGATAAAATGGTATAGTCACCACTAAAATAAATATTCTAGGATGGAACAGAGCACAAACATACAATGATACACTATAAAATTACACTTTCTTGTAACTAGTGATGAGATAGAAAAACAAAGACATTAAAATTTTAGATTCTTTTTCAAAAGAGCAAATGAGTGAAAAAACTTAAGATAGATAACTTAAAACATGAATAAATAATATTTTTCTATAAGAGTCTCTAGAACCAAAGATTCCAAGGATCTTTTCCCTGATAATGGCATCATTTGAGTGTTGGCTCCCAATTGTATACCTCCAAAATTCAGCCTTGTATACTAGAAAAAATGTCAAATAAAGATGATAAACCTTAGCTATGTTGTTATATCTAGGGGAGGGTTTATCATCTAGATGGATTGAACATAGATAATGATTTGAAGTCACCAACAAAGGGTATGTTTAGTTTCCTGCTACATCTAGCTCTACTTGAACCGAGGTGAGATGACCTATATGGTAGCTTGGTCACAAGGAGGGATACTATAGTTCAATCTCTAGGGAATTATTGGCACACATAAATATTTAACCAAAGCATAACCAAACTTACACAATCTACTCAGGAAGAGGTATCATATACACTAAGCAAGTTAGTTTAAATCAAATACAAGCTATTAAAGATAGATTAAATATGATTGTAATCTTTATTTCTCCAATAAATTATTAATAATTAAGATCCAAATGGAAAATTAAAATGATAATATTGAAATATCAATCATAAAAACATTCTAAATCTACAATATTTATGCATCTATAAACATATGACACTTAAAATATTCAACATCATGTATTGCATTTAGGGGTAGGACAAGTACGACACATTAGGTATATTTAAAAGAGTTATGGTCAATTTCAACACTAGAAATTCCTTAAATTGACATGCTATCATTCATTCTATGATGTAAAATACTAATAAATAAGATAAATAAAACTATCATGAATTATTTTCATTCATTGATACCAATTCAATGCAAGCATTCAAATGATCCTTGAAATATCTAAAGCATATACTGCAAGTAAAGCCTCAAGTACATTTTCTTGTCAACTCCATAAATCTAAGATATCCTTAAAATAATATCAACAAAACATTCCTAAATCACAATGTATAAAGGAATTTATAATCAAAGTTCATGCCTAAAATGACTACCATTAAGAGACATAAAACCCAATACCCAATCAACAATGCATAAACAATGTGCTATTTCACTTCATTGATAAGGAGTAGATATCATAGATTATTTCATTAATTTGAAAATAAATCAACATACATCAATGTTGAAAATGTTAACATGGTGAAAATCAGAGTGGGTTCACTCTGAAATAGGGGAGAAATATACATAAATGTTCTCAGAGTTTGCTAATGATTGTACAAAGTAGTCACCTTAATAAAAAAAATACACAACAAAAATTATAGAAAATTAAAAGTCCCCCCAATAAAAAGGATACATCCTATTTATTTATAAAAATGTTTCTCACCATAATCGTTATGACTTTGTGATTCAGTTATCCACATGATGATGAAATTTCATCTACCCAACTAGAAATTTGATCTAGTTGAGTTTGGGAGAGAATATTCTTCTTGAGTGCACACAATTTTTATCTTTATATGCATCTATTTTGTCCCTTTATTTAATAAATCATTTAGCCATTTTAACTAAGAATGACACCACAACTAATGATCTAATTAGAAATTTCCCTTCATGGGAAAAAATAATAAAGAAATAAAATAATGGAGGGAAGAGTAAAGAATACAAAACTTCTCCTCAAGGTGTAAAATCAACATCAATTTTTACCCTTCTCTCATCTTGCGTTTGTACTCCCTGAGGGAAATTGAATCATCTAAGGCTAGGTCCACACCCTACTCCTTGATCC
>JARHVA010002461.1:2350000-2387500 GCA_037957365.1 Torreya grandis
GGCTTAACATTATTGAGTATGATGAGAAATCACCAAATGAGTCAAATAGGTCATGTAATCACCAATATAAATCTTTTCATCATTTAAAATAAAAGATTCATCAGTATGAACATGAATGTAAACGACTAAAACCTCAATAGAGGGAATAGTCTTAGATAATATCCAAACCCAATATTCTAGACTGATATAAATAATGTGAATCTTAAATTCATGCTCAAACTTTACTACTCAAAAAGTAGTTTAAGGAAGAACTTTCATAACTATTTTTCAAGGATAGATAAGGATAATGTTGTATTTAATAAATCAATTTCTAAAACATAAAATGCATTTTAAACTATATTGGATCGAAAGTTGACCCTAAAATTTACAATTCCCACAGGATAAAAAATGTTATTTTTGAACCTAAAACATTTATGGCTATACTCATAGGTATTATTTTTAGTAAAGTCTCATTGATGTTTATCACTCTAATAGATTCAACTAACTGACCTAGGATCGTATGGATAAGGTATTTATAAAGAGATTCAAAAAATTTCATCCAAGAAAATATCTTTCCATCATGGTGCTTGAATTCATCCTTAGGTGGATCCAAAGAGGAACACCATTAACAAGAGAAAGAAAAAAATGGTGAGAGATGATACTTAATTATTTGATCTTAATATTTCTATTTTTTATCATTTTTTGGGTGAGGAATAGGCTCCTTGAAGACATCATTTCTTGAAGTGATGATCACCAATATTTGAGTGTTGAGTAGGAATATTCTCAGGTGTAACATTATATTGATGAGAACAACATTCATTATTATAAATTCCATATATATGATTCTTAATTTTAGAATTTTTAGAATCATAGGTGTAATAAACCATTTCCATACCTTTACCCTTTTAATAATATTTATTAGTCTAGGTGCTAACCTCACATATAGACCTCTTTTTAGTTTCTTCTAAAGAGAATAAGGTTTGACATTATTTCCAATTTTATTGTTGTTGTGATAAAAATGGGAGGATATATTTATGTAGGAGGTAAGATACCATCCAAGATATTTTGTAATATCCACATTATAATAGGTTGGCTCATGCTTGAGGATATCAAGGCAAACATTATTTTTAAGTGCTTGAGTAAAGATATCGAATAGCTCATCATATTTAAGACTTGTTCTAGAATAGTGGAAAACCACTTCATATAAATAGAAAATGAAAAATTCAGACAAAATCTTAGAATGTGTCATAACGTGAGTGACTAATCTGATGATTAAACAATTTTGAGATGTCAAAAAAATAAATAAAATCATTTACTAGAATTTTTAGGTTAGTAATAGTATTTGGAAGTAAATTTTGAAAAAAAAAACTAAGGATTTATCTCATATGTATAGACAAAGAGCTTGACCATAATGTTATCATCATATCCCAAATCCATATGTCATCATTAATGAATTGATATTATCAATATGACTAGCATATTGATTATAGGTAAATTGATGAATTATTTTTAAAAGAGTGGTAAGGGATACAATTCACTCATGAGGGAAAAAAGGGTTACTACACAAGTCTTCCTATTAATGTATAATTTCATGATAATTATGATAAATTTTAGGGGGTCATAGGGATCTTCATATTTCTTATGGTATTTTATATATTCATATGCCCACATCTGTTAAGGACAATGTAAACATGGTATACTAAGAAGAATCTAGATAAAATGGGCATATAGATGAGCATTGAAAGGTTTGATCAAAAAATAAAGTCATAATTGTGTCATCTAGACAATGGTGAATTACGAATATAAAATAAATTTAAAAAATGTTGAGGGATGTAGTATTCATCCAAGGGATCACTATACCTAAAATAGAGATCAAATTAGTGTGACTAGCAGAAACTTAAAAGTAAAGTGTCTATGGATGGGACAAGTACACAAGGTATGAGATATTCTCCATGCATGAATTGTAAAAATATAATGTATGATCACGATGTAGATTCATATTTATGAATGATAATACAAAGAAGGTTTATTCCTATGAGAATAAGTACACACTTAAATTATAGTAGGTGTTATCATGATCACTAGAGATTGAATTGATGTGCCTCCTAAGAGAATACATTGTTGAGTATAAATTCTAATGACCCAAAGTAAATGAAAAAACCCATCCATGATAATGCATAATTACTGCTAAGTATGATTTATTGGAGAAATACCCTTTTAGTAAGTGGGGGAAGACTAGGTTGTCTCAATTTTGAGAAACCATAGATCATTATGGGAAATTTTAAAAGGGTTAAAATTAGAATGATATTTTTTTTACTTTCAAAACTACCACTCTTGCATACTAGAAAATTTAAGATGGTGATTTTAACAACACTATCCAACAATTAGTTATAAACCTCTATTGTTTCATTTTTGTTCCAAAATCATTAAATCCTATTCTTCATTCATCTCAATGGTTTCATATTGAATTTGATGATAATACTATCTCAAGGGAGGGATTTTTGAAATCGGTTCTTCAAAAAAGGAACAAAAGGGTAGGAAACATGACAGGAAAATTGGAAGGAAACTCTTATGAGGGAGGTAAAAAATAAAATTCATAACCATAAATCTAAAGATAAAGATAAATAAGATAATAAAATAAATATTTATTTTTCATGGTGTGAGTTATCAAGGAAAAATTCCTCTTTGTGAAAAAGAAACAACAGGTTGACAAGATAAAATTATGGATTGACAGAAAAAATCAATGCTTTAAAGCTTGTTTAAAAGGGCCTAATAATGTGGAAAGAATTGATAAATGTGTCAAGGATCTTGCTCTACCAATTAGAGCACATATGCTTACTTCTCATATTAGCAACTAAACACGGAATTTAACTAGAAATATAAAGTAACTAGAAATATGAAACAACACAGGAATTGAGAGACAATACACAATTGTATTAATAAACACTCAGAAGAATATACAATAAAGAAGATGCCACTTCTTCTTCCACCTCAAAGGTTTGCCACACCTCAAGACCTTCTTCCCTCTCTCTCTTGGTCACAATAATCTACTCCAATACAGAATTGATGTTCACCTCTCCAACCAATCAGTAACACACTGCCAGTTCACCAAGTACACAACTGTACTTCAAGTAGATCTCCTACTCTCTGTTGCTACCTACAAATAACTAGATCATACTCACCATTGTAGATATCCTATAGAAGGTCATGCCCACATGCTGACCAAGATCATACACACACGAAGAACCCTTCTGATTCTCCAATCCAGTACCCACCTTGGTACTGTGGCACTAGGAAGAACGCACCATTACTCTCTTCTCTCTGAAGGAGCTTATTACTCTCTTACTCACTAGCTACAAGTTTACAATATAGCCCATGAGTCCATATATAGATCTCATGCTTATAATAATTAGACTAACCTAATTACAATAATTAGACTCACAACTCAAGACTAAGACTAGCCTTCAACATGCAAACTAACAGTCTCAAAATAGACTCTCCCAGATTCATCATGCAAACTGCCTATTCTCGCATAAGCTGCTGACGTCGGCTCCTCCATGACCGATGTCGACCAACTGGTGACCGACTCCGGTTGCTTCCTCTTTGATGTCTGATCGATGTCGGTTAATCAGATCGATGCCAGTTTGCCTGCAACTAATTTTGTAACTCCCCGTAACTCTGCATCCTTCGTAACTACTCCTGTTTGCATCTTGGTGAAGCTTTTAGCTCCACAACTTAATAATCTCCCACTTGGAGATAAATAGCTACACCTATACTTGTACCTATACACCATCTAAATTATTCCTTGGCTTGTATTCCTCTTCAAGATCAATCCTGAAGACCAACCACCACACAACCTATGATGCTACACCTGTCATCAAAGTAACCTGCCACATTCGAACCTACATATCCATGTAGTGAAGAACTTGACCCTGCATAACAAGAAACCCTGCTGCTAGTCCCACTGAACTGCCCTCCAGTACTCCTTCCCCGAATTGGCTCTAAACTTTCTGACAACCCCCACTGCTTGGGAAAACAACTCAGGTCTACACTAGACCTCATGTGATTTTGAAACCTATTTCAAGCTAAGCTTGAACTGTCTAGCCCTTGGTGTGCTTTCTAATTCTACAACCTGCATCATGAACCCTGCCAACACCGTCTTCACATCAGCTCCCACTGGAGATCAAATCTCCATGTCTCTTATGCCAAAGAATTTCACTGCTTCAAATTCTTCATGACACACCTCTGAACTAACCTTACCCTTAGCTCAACAAATCCCTATATGTACAAACCTGCTAGCAAATCACCCACATATAGTAATAAGATAATGTTGCGACCATCATCTACCTAGTAAGATAAAACCACAATAGTTACACTGACATTGACTGAAGCCATGCTTAGTCATCCACCTATCAAAACCTGTACCACTATCCTGTAGCTTCTTCAAGACCATATGCCTTGGCCTTCTATCTCTTGTATCCATCCACTCTCTTCTTTAAAATGGGAATCCATTCCGTCTCTCAGAGCTTACTTCCAGATGACAACTCTACCAACAAATACCTATTTGGTTCTTTTCCAAGGACTCACACTCCTTATCCATGCCAAGCTCCCACTATATCTGGATTCTACCTGCATTACTTCTTCCATCTTCCTGGTTCTTGACTATCGAAAAGCAATATAAAGAAGGTGAACAATGAATATGAGGTTCACTTACCCTTTCTGACCTCGACATGAGCATTTGAGACTTGCTGTCCGCCCACTATCCATACTAGTGATCGATCTCGGCCATCTCCCAGTCTACTCCCGACCAATGTCGGCTCCCTGTACTGAACCTGACTACCGACGTCATTTCCCTGGCTGATGCTGGTGTCCCTTCTGCCAACGTCGGTCCCTTCATGACTGACATCAATCTTCCTATTGCCGACATCGGTTACTATATGACTGATGCCAGTACCTGTGTTCATCTGTGAGTGATAACTTTTTACCCGCGAGCTCTCCATGGATCAAAATTCTAATCAAATCAACCCTGCTCTGCTCAGAATAATTTAGCTTCCTCACCTGATCTCTATCCATCATCTCCTCCATGAACACCAAGGCTTTCTAGTTCTTTAGCTTGTCAAAAACATCTGACTTCTGCTTCAAAACCTGCATTCTCCTTCTACATATGTGACTAAGCCTATGAAGCCACATCTCTGCAACAGAAGTTAAATTAGCAATATAAGTAGATAGATAAAGGATACCTACTTTCTTACCACAATCTAATTCAAGTGTATCCGCTATGAGAGTTATAGTGCATCTCTCATCACCCAAATTTCCTGAAGAAATTAGACTCATCTCCAAGATTGGTACCTGCATGACTTCCTTCAACCACTGTGTGTCATCCGTCTATAATTTCAGCTTCACTTCCCCTTCGTCAATAATCTGACAAGGCTCTCTAATCCCTAAATAAATCTCTCCAAAGTCTCCAAAGACATATCCATGAAAAGATGCCCTATTTCAGGCTGCATGGAAAGAGGCAAAAGAATCTGCAAACAAAGATTCCACTTTATCTAGAACATCCTGTGTAATATTACCTGCAACATATGCTTCCATAAGCTGATCTTCTACCGACCAATGATCTCTTTTTACCTACTCTTTCTTTCCATCAATCAGACCATTCATGCTATTCAGTTTCTCCATTTGTAGCTTACTTTCTTCTGCCATTGCTATACTCCCACTCAATCTGAAACCCCTATGAGTGACCTGTAATCAACAAACACTACCAGATCTGAAACCACCTGTTAGTCAACCCAACCAAAAGCTCTGATACCACCACTTGTTGGTATCAGCTCTTGAACCTACAACCAAGGCTCTGATACCACTTGTCAAGGATCTTGCTCTACCAATTAGAGCACATATGATTACTTCTCGTATTAACAACTAAACATGAAATTTAACCAAAAATATAAAGTAACTAGAAATATGAAACAACACAGGAATTGAGAGACAATACACAATTGTATTAATAAACACTCAGAAGAATATATAATAAAGAAGATGTCACTTCTTCTTCTACCTCAAAGGTTCACCACACCTCAAGACCTTCTTCCCTCTCTCTCTTGGTCACAACAATCAACTCCAATACAAAATTGATGTTCACCTCTCCAACCAATCAGTAACACACTGCCAGTTCACCAAGTACACAACTGTACTTCAAGTAGATCTCCTACTCTCTGCTGTTACCTGCAAATAACTAGATCATACTCACCATTGTAGATCTCCTATAAAAGGTCATGCCCACATGCTGACCAAGATCATACACACATGAAGAACCCTTCTGATTCTCCAATCCAGTACCCACCTTGGTACTGTGGCACTAGGAGGAACACACCATTACTCTCTTCTCTCTGAAGGAGCTTATTGCTCTCTTACTCACTAGCTACAAGTTTACAATACAGCCCATGAGTCCATATATAGATCTCATTCTTACAATAATTAGACTAACCTAATTATAATAATTAGACTCGCAACTCAAGACTAAGACTAGCCTTCAACATGCAAACTAACAGTCTCAAAATAGACTCTCCCAGATTCATCATGCAAACTGCCTGTTCTTGCACAGCCTGCCGACATCGGCTCCTCCATGACCGATGTCAGCCGACTAGTGACTGATGCTGGTTGCTTCCTCTTTGCTATCTGATTGATGTCTATTGATCAGACCGATGCCGGTTTGCCTGCAACTGATTCTGCAACTCCTCGCAACTCTGCATCCTCCGTAACTACTCCTGTTTGCATCTTGATGAAGCTTTTAGCTCCACAACTTAACAAAATGAAAGTGTGAAAGTTATGGGGTTACATAGGGTGTGACAGAATATAGTTATAAAAATTTGAAGCTACAATGAAGAGTTTGGCATGGGATTGTTAAAAGGACGGGAAATAAATAAATTACTACCTAAGGGATTCACTACAAGACTAGACCCACTATCCATTTACTTGATTTGTAAAGATTAAAATATCAAAAAGATAATAAATAGGTTACTAAAAAATAAATGAATAATATACTAAACAATATAATAGATTTGATTGTTACATCTAGACTCTACTAATATTCATTAATAAAATGATGTTGAGATGAAAATATAAATTATAAATGAAATACTTGTTATTTTAGGAAAGAAAGTATGAAGCATATATTAAATATTATAATTTTATAAATTAAATTAGACTCAAAAATAAATAATGATGTTTCAAAATTAAATCTATTGATTTGAGAATGAAATGTAAATTCAATATTATAAATCATGTAACCCTAACAATATATAAATTAAAAAAATGTGTCACTTAAAATCTAGTTGTGCGCATATCAAATCCTAATGATTAAAAAGATATAGCATTAATATTACAAGTTTTTTTGGTTGTGATAGGAATGGAAAATGATATATAATATTAAAAAAAACAAGGTTTGGTTCTTCAAAGTATCCCTTTCTACTTCAGTGCTTAAAACAACCTAGAGGGAAGGATAAAAGCATGGAAATAATGACAACTACTCGTATGATGATTAGAACCATTGGTGTTAAAAATGGTAAGTGATTCAAGTGAGTGGATAACCATTATTGCATGTAAAATAAAGGAGGAAATAAAAAACTAGGCATAGAAATAAGATAATAAATAGATTAAACAATGATGGATTTGATAGAAAGTCAGTAAACAAAGGATAACGAATAAGGTAATAGAGTGTAAATGGATGGAAATAAAGGAAAGTTTAAGCTTTGATCTATCCATATAGAATCATTAACATTTTTTTTAAAAAAATTTGAATGGGTCCCTAAAATTCCACAAAAAAGGAACTGAGGCCATCCAAATGATTATTGAAAAAATGGCTAGCTGGGCCAAATGTTTTCCAAAAACATTGTAGCAAGGCCACATAAATATGGCATAAAGGGATAATATATGGGTGGAAATAAAGGTTAGTTTTTGTGTTTTCTATCTTTAGAGTGTTTTTTTGGGAATACTTATGATTGATAAGTGTCATAGGTGGTATAAAATTTTCCATTGTAATTATTCATATCTAGGAATTAAAAAAATGAGAATTCTAATTTGTTCTATAGATCCTAAAATTAATGATTATATTTTATTTAGATGTTGATCTTAGTAAAAGATTATGGTGAAATTGTTTTTCCTCTTATAATATTTAAATAACTTTCTCAAAGTGTTCATAACTTACAAGGACCATCCAAGACACTAAGTCTACAATACTCCATAATTGAAGGATTTATTCATTCAATAGTCTTGTTTATTTTTAAATGCTAAGTTGGAAGTGCCATCATGATAAGGTTGTGGATTTGATAAGATATTAGAGGAATAAAATAATTAATTTTTCACACATTTTATATTGATTTCATGTTCTTTTAATTTTTTGGGTTTCTCTTTTACTACTTTATGATTTAACCTTTTAGGGTCTTAATGTATGTAAATCCTATGTTAGATTAAAGGGATGAGTTGTCTAAATTAGTGAAATCATATGCAATAAATACCCACTAATTTTTGTTTTTATATTTTATATTATTTTGACTTTCTTAAAATAGTAATAAAAATTTGAAAATAGAGACTTTTCTCAAAAATAACTTTGATAGAAGATGTAGTATTTGAAAACTGGGTTATAGATAGGTTTTAGTGTCATCAATAGGGTCCTTGAGTTTGATTATTTACTAGACAATAACATCCCCTATGGAAAAGATAACCATGTGTATATAGTGTCCTCAAAATGGCACTAGTTTCCTCTTTATAGGACTATTCCTATTTTTTGGGAGCACCTACACCTACATTTTTGGGTTTTGTACATGTGTACATGATATCTATAATTCTATATTTTCCTTGGAATATTTGATTTAGCATGCAAACCCTAATCCTCCTTGTAAGTATGGAATGGTTTAAAAATGTGTGTTCATTATTAGGATAGGCTAGATAGCCTCAACACCCTGATGTGAAGAGATTTGCCTATGTATCACTACTCTAAGGAGGGATCAAGATGGATGTAGTTCTCCTACCAAGTGATTTGTGAAAATAAAAGTGAATTTTTGAATGATAGTGGTATTGAATGCCTTAAGTGTAATTGAAATTATAAATCTTTGAAATCTATGATTTGGGAAGCTATAAATGGTAGTATGTATAATTAGGGTAGAATAGGGATTAATAACTTTGATTTTTCTCAATTTATTTCTTATTTGAATAGGCTTTTTTGTATCTATTTTCCATCTAGTCGATAGAGCTCTAATAGTCTTGTATTTATAACAATATGTAACTTATGTAAATAATAAAATGTACTTAGTATAACCTTAAGAGGGGCATACATTTAAAACATATTCATTCAAGAGAGTTATTTCAAGTGACACTAGCTCCATTTGGTTCTCATGCCTTTAATGTGGTACTAGTGTCCTAGTAGGCTAATGGGCATAATGGGTTAGGATCTAGAAATGCATTTCTAGGACTATTTTTGATCTAGTTGGAGATGTCTATGGTCTTTACAACGGTTATAAAAGTGTGATAAAGGCTCTATTGAGGTCAACATATCCCCATTTATGAAAAATGGGCTTCCTTGTTTTAAATTGGGTAAATATATACCTTAAAATTATAAATTCACTTGATCAGAGTACCACTAACATGTTTCCACATTATCTTTATTTGAAGATCATTGAAACTTGATTTTTTTGGCATATTTTTTCATAATTGTAATTTAATCTTTCCTAAATTTGATAATATTAGATCTTTATGTTTTGTATTACAACTCCAATGGAGTCCATTTATAATGGGCAATGCCTGGGATTCATGATTTTTATATCAATTTGGCCTCTTACTATCCTTTGGTTTGTTTAAAATAAAACTAAAAGCATCCTAAAACCCTCACTTGAATTACTCTAACTTAGGTTCTTTTTAATCAAATTCAAATTTGGTAGGAACAATTTATATTAGAATGATTTATCATGCCATGGCATTAGTTCAATTTTTATCCCAAGATTTAGTTGTGTTTATTAACATGAATAAACCTTAGTCTAATTTTTTTATAATTGGTCCCTTTACATCCTAAGGCCCCTTGGTACCTTTTATTTCCTCATGTTTTAACTAACCACTATGTTCTTTTATTATGTTTTAGGCTTTGTTTAAAATTTTTATCCTAAGACTTTATGCCATCTCTTTTATTATTCATGGGGTCCCCTTTATCATGTTTAAAATTTAGCTCAAAATGTTTATCCTAAGGTCTTACACATGTTTATTAACACAAAATAAAACCATAATCTAAAAACTTTATGTGAAGTTCTTTATTTTCTTGAGTCTAACTTAATTATTTTATTATCCATTGGATCAATAGTCTGTATTTGCTCAAGTGATAGAGTTATAACGATGTGTATAAAGTCAACAAGTCAAGAGCCTTAATTGATAATTTGAATTTACCTAGGCAAAGGAGATATAATGGTGTGAGATCAATGTTGATGATTCAAAGCCCTAGGATGAGTGAGAAAATGATAAGTGTCACAATATCAGTGAAAGAAAATTAAGCAACCAATGGCATTTTACCCCCCAAATTGAGATATGATGGAACACGTTTATCTGGGTGAACAATATTTGACATTGTGTGATGAAGGTTGAAGATTCAAAAATCCTAAGGATGGATATAAAGATGATATGTGGCATAACTGTGAGCCAAAAATTAAAGCTCGATCATCTTTAAAAGATTGAAAGTATGTAGACAAGTGTACACATTATGATAAATGGTCCATGGAGTATGAGGGATAATTAAGTATGTCAAGATTGGTGGAACATAATTAATCCATGAAAATGAGATAAACAATGTGAGATCAATGTTTACGTTTCAACAAAACTCAGAGTGAATGCATAAGTGACAAGTGTCATAAACATGGGGAATGTAACAAGTAGTTAATAGCATTCAAGTTCTCAAATCAAGATCAATGAACCATATTGATCTAACCAAATAGATTAAATGGTGTGAGATCAAGGTGGAATATTTAGAAGACAATGGTTAATTTTTAAATATTAATGAGCAAAGTGCTACAAAAATGCCACAAGGATGAGACAATGCTCATCATTTTAAATAGATACCACAATTAGAGCACTAATAATACCTTCAAAAGATCCTTAACACACACTAAAACCCTAATTTAACCCTATACTGATCATAATAAGCCTAAGAGAGTTTAATTATCATCTATGTAAGAAGAATTCATTTTAGAACAAAAGAATAGACCACTAGTGATAAATTTGAACAAATTCACCACCACTATGGTAAATTGTACACAGTTCATACTCTACACCATCTTTGGGTAATAACATAGTTTGTCAACATCATTATGTATGAAGAACTTATGCCATAGATTATGGGTCTACAAAAATAAAATGAGAAAATAATGGTTGTCCTAGGAGCATTACGTGGAGCATGAATAGAAACCCCAGCTCCAAAAGTGACTCAATCATTAGTGGGGGTTCAATTTAATCCAAAGACCATTATCTTGGAAAGAGTGATAAAAAATAAGGCCATGATTTTTGAAGAGGAATTCACCATATAAGAAGTAGAACCATTCACTAGTTTGACTCTCATACAAGGAAAGAGCTTTGGTAAGGTTATTATTTTTAAAGAGGACCCATTGAAGTTGGCTAAAGCACAATTTGATCAAATGTAGGCTATCATCAAAGGCATGATGTAGAAACAAAATAATTTAGAAGAGACTACCATCTTTTCAATCCAATAATTTAGATTCAAGATATTTTAGGGCACCATGATTGATTTATTCAATTCTTTAAAGTGAGTCATAACCAAACAAGAGGTAATAAGTAAGAAAAATACCATGGCTATATGCCAAGTTGGCCAATGATAGGGTTCAAGCTATCAAGTGAAAAACTTGATAAAAACTTTGACCAAGAATCAAGTCCCAAAATTCATAACATTTAACTTAACCCATTTAAATATGACTATGGATATATTGGTGGACAAAATCAAAGACGTAAGTAGTTGGTCCAAGAAGATGGAGGACATTTCTAAGGACAACAAACACATGAGGATAAAATTATATACAAGTTGGATATCTTAATCAAATAACCCACCTCATTTAGTCCTTTGGGCCTTATCACTGATGAGTAGTTTAGGCATATAAATTCTCAACTCATGTAGTAGGCGAGGAACCAAGGTCAAGGGAAGACATGGGATGACAATAAGAAGATCATGGGCAAAGTGTTTTCACCTAAGGAGAAGATAGGAGATGATAGGATCATCAAACAAGCTTTAGAGAGAGATGAGAAAGATCTCAATAACATAAGATATTAATAAAATAATCTATTCATGATACCTATTGTTGACCTCTAACTGATCATCAAGCAAAATTATAAAAATAAGATCTTTCAAGGAAGTCAGAAGGTTGTAGGAGGACCAGGGTCCCAAAGTTAATTAGATTAGGAATATTCTTTTGTAACTAGCCTTGTATAATTTGGAAATGAAATATTCTTTTTGTAAAGACATATATAGCTTGTAAAGTACATTTCCTATAGGTCAATATATTAGAAAAGGTCATTTGTTCTAGAATGTAATAGAAAGTACAACTATCCTATACACATGTACAAATGTAATTTATCATTACTGACTCTCATACCTCATGAATTATCTATATAAAGTGGTATTAAAAATTGTAAAGGAGAGAGTTTTTATAGGTAAAAAACTATTTGTAACTTTTGAGAAAACTAATATAAGTAAGGAGTTATGCAAATTTTGTCCACATTTGATTGTGTGAATTGCTATCATGATTTCTCTCTCACTTGTTAAATCTTATCTTCAGATTTGAATGGTTCTTGTGAATTATGGATGTGCATATTGAAATGTACAGTTACTAATTTTTGAAAATGTTAGATTAGTTAAAATTTCTTAGGCTTACTTCATTTTCTTTGATCTTCTTGAACCTAGTCTAATGCTATTTTCTTGTAGGGGTAAAATTCTGAAAGTAAATCTTGATCTTATTTTCAATTTTTCATACTTTCCTTATATGTTTGCCTAATGTGTGGTAGGATTTGAGATTATACTACTTCATGTTGCACATTAGTTAAATGTATGTTCAGATGAAATAAGAACTTTTTCATAATGCTTGAAACAAATATCAACAACACCTCTCTTTTTTTCCTTACCCTTCTGTTTACTCCTTTTTCTTTATCAATTCAGCTTAGATCAATTTCGTTGTGAATATTAATCTTAGTTTATCTTTAAACTTAGTTTTAAGATAATTAACTTTAAATATCATAGATAATCTTAAAAATCAAAGATTAACTATTGAGCCACAATGGCTCCCAACCACGAACTAATATAAATTTATGAAATAGTCAAATTGTTTAGCCTCTATTCCACCAAGGATAACATGATTATCATAACTAGAAACTCATGCAATAGATTCTATGAATCCAAAAATGAGAAGTGTTTCTTAAACACTGTATGAACTTGTTAATAATTTAGGTGCATGAACAAGGGGAAAAATTGGTGCTAGAAGGAGGGAAAGTTAAATCTTTAACAATCTGCAATGTTTTTGCTCATTTTGGTGAATTATGATCAAAGATTAATGTATTCTTTGCATATTTTTGGTTTTTTACAATAGTTATGTAAATATCATTGATCTTAATGGTTTTAAATTAGTCTTTGTGCTTATTTAAATAAAGATAGATGTTCTTTGAAGTTTGATGCTTAATTATGGTATAGACAGCTTAAGATATATGAATCCAAGGTGTTTGAGGTTTGTAATGGTTGTTTCGTTCAAATATTGATTGGATCTCTAAAAAATTGAGTTTATTTGAGCTTGAAACATGTAAAGATCATTCATATTTGCATGTTTGGACACATATTTGAGCTAATTTACTTAAATATTGATGTCCTTTACCATTCTTTATACATATTTATAAAAAAATTGCTCAATGTATAAGTCTGATCAACATTATTTGTAAAGATAAGACCTACACATTATATTTAAAATAGGGTTTAAAGATCTCAAGCTAGAATTGCCAAGGATAAGGATTAGGTCACGTTCAGAGATAAGGGTTCCCCTTCTTTATTAGAAGTTCATAGGAGATTTAGGAGAAAAAAAGGTAAGCATATAATTTCAAATTCTCATTCAACTTCACCAATTTAGGGTGCTCATGTGTTCAATCCCTATCAAGTTATGGCTTAGCTAGGTGGTTATTCAATCAATGTGCTAGGTGTGGCACATCACCTTCCTTATAATATTGAAAAATATTTACCTAATTTTAGTCCTAATCATGTTATAACTACTGAAGAACACATTAAATCCTTCAAAGCTTATTTAAGACTTTTAAATGTTGTTCATGAAGATGTGGCATATAGATTGTTTCCATTTACTTTCAAAGATGTTGTATATAAATGGCTCCTTAACCTTCATAAAAACTACATAGCTAACTAGAATGATTTTAATAATTACTTCATTAATCAGTTTGGAAAAATAATTAGTCCATGTGTCTTGTACTAATAATTTACCACAGTCAAAAGAGACTCAAATGAACCCATAAGTTCCTTTAATGCTAGATTCCAAAAATGTTTAATAGAACCATAGTTCCTTATAGACCTAATGAGTATTTAGCCTTAGAGATATACAAGGTTTCCTTAGATCTCATGACTTCTATGTTTATCAAAATATCTTCTAAAATTTTGATCATTAATGACCAAATGCAATCACAAGGCCAAATGGGATACAATATTCCCAACTTTAATCCAAATTTTCCTATTCTAAGTTTCATTCCTAATTCTGATCAAAATATGCATACCTTAAATCAATTTCTATTTCTAAATCAATTGCTTTTGAACCATGCACATCCTTGCCAAAACCAGGAATCTAGAGCAACTTTGTTAATGGATCTCATCCATAAGACCAAAGAGCATTGATGTTTGAAGCCATTATAAATAATCAAGTTCATAATTATTAGGCACCCAATAATGAGAATGATTCTATCTTGAAGATGGCTTAGAAGCTAAGCATTGATTTCACTCAGATACAAAAGTAGGTTGGCAAAATTATTATAATAGTAGCTTCTCTTTCCAAAGATTCAATAGGCCTTCAAATAGGTTTTAAAATAATAAAAACAACAACCATAATAATGAGTCATCCTATAATAAGAATGTACCTGATATAAATCTTGGTGATGTATCTTTTCCTGATTATTGTAGAGTTCATTATATTTTAAAGTATAGTTAATTATATTGTCTAGCATTTTGCAATGATTTTGAAGCTTTTAAGAATATTTGGATACTTTTAAAGTTATACATAATAAAAACAATGGTGAAGGTACCTCAAGTTCTTCAAGGTCATCTAAATCTATTGATTCAATTGTCATGGTGGAGATATTTGAGTTCACATTCGAATAATAGAATGAGCCTGAGGATATCCCCAAATAGATTCATGATTTTCAGCAATATCTAAGGAAGACCTATCCTCTTAGTAATAGGGAGAAAAAAACCCTTTGAGTACCTCAAATCCACCAAATAATTTTGACACTCCTAATACTACATCAAATAACAATCCAGAGCCTCCTAAGGGAAGTACCTCTAAACCTAATATTGATGCATCTACTTATTCTAATATGACTAGATATAATATAGTAGAAGACATGAAAAATATTAAAGCTAACATTACCTTGCATGAGTTGACTAAGATTATAGAACAAAGGGATTTTGAAATCTTTATCCAAGAAACCTAGTAATTCTTAAAAGGCTGCACATGCTCACATTGTAATACATAAAAATAAGGTAGATTTTCCACCTTTTCTACTCATAGTCAAGATCTTTGGCAAGAATTTACACAATTATTTGGTAGATTCAGGTGCATCTACAAACATCATGCCTATGAGTATTTATGAATAATTAGGTTTGACTCCAATTAAATCTTATAAAATTATGACTCAATTAGATAAATTAACACTTAAAGTGATTGGTGAATTTTTAAATGTTCACATACAAATTGTATCTAAACCAAGGATCCAATAATTCATTGAGATCCAAGTGGTGAATATTCCTAATGCACATGGAATTTTGCTAAGTAGGGATTAGATCAGATCTTTGAATGGTTATATGTCAACTAAATATTCACACATATGGCTTCCATAGAAGGGAGCTACAAATCAGATCAAGATAGAAAAGGAACCTAAAATTAAAAATATGATCACCAAGTAAAATGTAACCAATAAGAGGGTCAACTTAGTTAACTCAAATCTAGGTGTTTACACTATAGACAACACAAAGGTATGTAACTCCAAAACTTCTCATGATATGCCTACATTATGAAATCTATATTTTGATGATGCTAGTTGAAAATTAGGTTTTTGAGTAGGAGTGGTATTAATCAATCCCATTGAGAAAGAATACAATGCCTCTTATTAACTCCAATTGTCATGTACTAATAATCTCATAGAGTATGAAGCACTTATTTTTGGATTACAATTTGAAATCAAACACAAGATCAAGGGAATATTGGTTTTTGGTGATTTTGAACTAGTAGTTAATTAGGTCAAGAATAAATATAAATGCAAGTTATCATATCTTAATAAATACAAATTTAGAGTGTGGGACTTAATTTAATTTTTTGATGCTTTCAACATTGTGTCAATCCGTAAGGAGGAAAATAAGGTTGCTGATGAGCTTACTTCAGCTGTAGCTAACCTTATGCCCAATCAAGGTTCCTAGTTAGAAATCCTTACCATTGAATTAGTCCCATGTCCCTTAGTGCCAGATAATATCAACCATTTGTAAGCATTCAATGATGATCAATAGATCATAGACTTCATGACTAGCTCAAGAGTATTTGAGTATCACATCATTGATGAAGCCAGTGAAAATACCCTTGATGATGACAAATTTGAAGGTAAATCTGATGACAAAGTCATTCAACTTAGTGGTAATAAGATACCCAAAGGGATGATAGCCTTAGAGAGACTATTTATTTTAGAAAAACTAAGACTGTCAAGATTCCCTATGTATATGGGAAGGAGTACAATATAATGGACCTAGGTTCCCAAGGTCACTCTCAACTAGTGAATATTGGTATAGCCTACACAAGCATTGAAACTGAGAGAGCTAGAGATTTTTTAACCAAGTATAAGGATGTAATAGCATGGTCCTATGATATCTTAAATATCTTAGATCATAGAGTCATAACCCACACTATACCTCTAATAGAATATTACAAGTCATGTAGGTAAAAAAAGGCCAATTAAACTTATCCTAGAACCAATGATATACAAAGAGGTAAAAATTTACTAGATGCCAAGATAGTGTTTCCCATTAGACACTCCACTTGGGTAGTTAACCTAGTACTAATCAAGAAGAAAAATGGTGAAATTAGATTGTGCATTGATGTTAGAAATTTGAATAGATCATCTAAAAAGTATAATTACCCCTACCTTCTCTTGACCAAGTAATCTAAATTATTTCTATTTTTATTATGATGTCTTTTCTTGATGGATTTTTAAGGTATAATCAAGTGCTAGTCAACAAGGAAGACAGAATGAAGATTTCATTTACTACTACGTGAAACACTTTTGCCTACAAAAGAATGCCCTTTGGATTAATCAATGCAGGTGTAGCCTTTCAAAGATAAATTGATCATTAATTCCAAGGCCTCATAGGTAAGTTCATTATTATTTACATGGATAACATAAATGTTTTTTCAAATAACAAGGAAGATCACATCATGCACTTGCAACAAGTATTTAAAAGGTGTAAAAGGTATGCGATTTATATCAACCCAAAGAATATCATTTTTATGTAAATAAGGGAAATTTTTTGGAACATATTATAACTAAGGAAGGTATCTCTATATACCCAGATAGATCTAGTAAATGTAATATCAAAGATAGAGCCTCCTAGTAGTAGGAAAGAACTAAAATATTTCTTTGGAAAGATCAACTTTGTGAGGAAATTAATTTTTGGTTTTGTATAAATTTTGAGATCTTTGAATGACATATTGAATTAAGATGATAAGATCACTTGGAATGAAGAGACCAATAAGGCCTTCAAGGAAATCAATGAAGCAATTAGATAAACAACTGTGTTAATAAGTCTAGACTTTAGTAAAGACTTGTATCTTTACTCTTTTGCTTTTGACCATACAATTTGAGCTATCCTAACTTAGAATATAGATGGATGTGATCATCCTATTCCTTTCATGAGTATGAATTTTATAAAAATTGAATTGAATTATTTTCTTATTGACATAAAAAATATGTGCTCTACTCAAGGTAGTGAATAAATTTTGACATTATATCCTTAGAATTAAGGTACATGAAATATTACTAAACCCTACCACTGAGATAATTCTTAGTCAATGTAAACTTGGAGAAAGGAGAGGTAAGTGGATGTCTATTCTCCAAGAATATGATCTAGAGATGAAGACTAAAAAGTTGTTAAGATGCCAAGGTTTAATTCAGTTAACTACCAATACTAATACCAAAATAAGTTTCATGTCGGTATAATAACAAAATTTTAGCCTAATGATTGGTATGATCCTATTGTTCATTTGGTAATCAATGGCTATTATCCTACAGGGTTAAATAGAGAGAAAAATAAAACTTTAAGGCTCAAGGCAACTCATTTTATTATCAAGGATGAAGTGTTATACATGAATAAATTTGCAAGAATTTACTTAAGGTGTGTTTTCACGAAAGAGGTGACTGAGATCTTGAGCACTTTCCATGAAAAACTAGGAAGTGGACATCCATCTGAAAGGATAATAACCCATAAGATTGTTAGGGTTGGTTACTACTAGCATACTATTTTCAAAGATGCTCACAAGCATGTGAGATAATATCACTAATGTTAGGTATTTGATACTAAAGAGCCCAAGGCATCCATGCTATTAAATCCAATAATGATTGATAAACCCTTTGCCCAATGGGGACTAAATTTTTTAGGGGGCATTAACCCCAATTCATCAGATGGTCAAAAGTATGTTTTGACTACTACTAACTATTGTATAAGATGTAGTAGAAACCAAACAATGAAGGATAGAAGAGGTGATCATACTCTTAGAAAAAAACATATGCACCATGTTTGGAATGCTACTATCTCTAGTTTATGATAATAAATTTGCATTTATATGCATTGAGATGACCAAATGGTCATATGAAAACAACATTGTTCTTAATTTCTCATCAAACCATTACCCTTAAGGTAATGGATCATTTGAATCAAAAAAATAAGAACTTGATGAATGCAATAAATAAGTCTTTAGTTGATAAACCAAGAACATTTCAAAAGCTACTCAAGTATGTCCTTTAGGCATATGTAAATAGTGTCAAACAAGATCTCAAGGCATCACCATTTTTGATAGTATATAGTCATGAATTTATATTTAACATAACACTCAAGATACTAACCTATAGGTTGATGTAAGAGTACATTGAGGAGGATCAAGAATTTTCAAGTTCAAGGTTGTTAGACATCATACATATAGAGGATACAAGAGAAGAAGTTTTTTCCAATTTTAGTAGACACCAAACCATGATTAAGAGGTTGTTGATAAATTTTCAAAGTTTGAGATAAGGCCTTAGAACCAAAATGAAAATATGGAAAGTTCACACCATTGTGGATTGGACCATATCAGATTATTGAGACCCTGGGGGATAACACCTTCAAACTAAAAGACTTATAAGGAGAATAGTTTACATTACCAACCTATGGGAAATACCTCAATAAATATTTCTCTATTATCCCACCTTGATTATTCATGATTAGTTTCCTTCTTGTTATTTCCTTCTTGTCCCTTGCTTGTACATAATGTTTGTATATATGTGTTTGCTTGTTTCCTTTTTTTTCTATTGGTGTGATTTATGTTTGGTGTGTTTGATTTCCTTACTTTATTATTTTATTTTAATAAGTCTGTTCCATACAAAATTTAGCTCAATATTCATATGATTTCTCAAAGAAACGTCATCGTTCAAGAATGTAGGTTTATTTTCTTAGCATTGGTTGATTATGGATTATTGGAACATGAGCTTAATGTTATAGTTTAGAGAAACTAGCAAAGACTAATAAATAAGTTAAATGTTTCTAAAGATTCTAAACCTTGTTTTGATCTAAGTTTGGTTCTAAGAAGGATTTCACATATAGGGTGAAATCTTGAAATATTAGGACAAAGCTATGTTTGTACTTAAAAAAAATTAATTGCCTAGAACAAAGTTTACAACCAAGGATGATTGTCTAAAGAAAAAACATTCAAAAAAATCCCAAAATTTGGCTAATCTAGTTCCCAACATTTTTTATAAATTCATAATATCTAAAAAGATAAAGTAAGAGATTTATTACAAAAAATAAAAGGATTTTTAGGCAAAGGTGATTCTGGGAATATCCACCAGGGCTATAAACACCTAGGTGGCAGTGGAACAAGGCCTTGAGTGGAGCCAAAGGTATCTCTATTGGGCATATGTATTCTTGGGTAATATAAGAATAGCTTCCAAGAATTCCTTGAGCTAAATCGTGATTCTTAATGAACATCCAAATATGTTGTAAGTTAGTGTTAATGGTTAAGGTCATGAATCTAGAAGTTTTTCTTTAAATCCTATGGAAATGAGTAAGTGAAATCAAAACACACACACATCATGGTTATGTCTTAATGTTTAGTCCTAATTTTACATGTAAAAGTTTTGTTTTAACCTTGAACTGATCGTAATAATGATTCCTGATCAAGTGGAATAAGTAGCATAATTCTTAGTCTAAACAAGAGTCTCTAAATTTTAAAATATTGATATATTCCCCCTATAAGTCACAATTTATTGAGGTTAAGATACCCTCATTTATAAAAAATGGGGACCCTTGTTTTAAATTGTGTAAATTTGTACCTTAAAATTGAAAATTCACTTGATTAGAGTGCCATAAGCATGTTTACACATTGTCTTTATATGAAGATCATTCAAACATTATTTGGTTGACATATATGTTCATAATTATAATTTAATCTTGCTTATAGTTTCTAATATTAGATTTTTATGTTTCATGTTAGAGCTCCAATGAAGTCCATTTAGAATGGGAAATGCGTGGGTTTCATTATTTTTATTTCAATTTGGCTTTTTACTAGCCTTTGGTCTATTGAAAATCAAACTAAAATCATCACAAAGTGCTCACTCAAATAACCCTAGGTTAGTTTATTTTGAATCAAAATCAAATTTGGTGGGAACAATTTATGTGGGAAAAATTTATCATGCCATGGACTTAGTTCAATTTTTATCCCAAGGTTTAGTTGTATTTATTAATATGACTAAACATTAGTCTAAATCTTTTATGTTTGGTCCCTTTACATCCTGAACCCCTTTGGTCACTTTTATTTCCACATGGTATAACTAACCACTGGGTCTTTTTATTATGTTTTAAAATTTGGCTAAAATCATTGTCCTAAGACATAATGCCATCCCTTTTATTAGTCATGGGGTCCCCTTTATCATGTTTAAAACTTAGCTTAAAATGTTTATCCTAAAGTCTTACCCATGTTTATTAAAACAAAAAAACCAAGGTCTAAAAAATTTATGCCAAGTTCTTTATTTTCTTGAGCTTGAATTAATTATTTTATTGTCCATAGGATCAATGGTCTATATTTTCTCAAGCAATCAAGATCTAGAAGTGAGTATAAAGTCAAAAATATAAGAGCCTTAATTAGTGACACGTATTTACCTAGGTGAAGGAGATCAATGTTAAGTATTCAAATCACCAAGGTGCATGAGAAATTGATAAGTGTCACAATATTAGTGAAAGAAAATTGAGCAGCCAATGGTGTTCCACCCATCAGATCAAGATCTGACAGAGTACCTTGATCTGACCAAATAAGATTTGATGATGGATGATGAAAGTTTAAAATTTAAAATCACTGAGGACAAACATGAAGATGACACATGGCATAGCTGTGAAACATAAATTAAATCTCGAGCATCTTTCAAAGATTGATAGTATAAAGATGAGCATACATATTCCAATAAATGATTCACGGAGTAGGAAGAATAATTAAGTAGATCAAGATCGACTGAGTGTGATTGATCCATGCAAATAAGATCAATGGTGTGAGATTAACATTGACATTTTAATAAAACTCATAATGAATGCAAAAGTGACAGGTTTCATAACCACCAAAAACTAAAAATCATCCAATAGCATTCAAGTTATCATATCAAGGTCAATGAACCATATTGATCTAGCCAAATATCTCCAATGGTATAAGATCAAGGTGGAATTTTCAAAAGATAATGGTAAATTTTTAAATATTACTAAGCAAAGTACCATGAAAATGCCATAAGGATGCCATGAAGCTCAATGTTTGAACAAGTCACCACCATTAAATCACTAAGAAGACCTTGAAAAGAGTAATAAACACTAAAGCCCCAATTCAACCATGTATTGATCATAATCAATCCTAAGAGAGTTGAATTATCATCTATGCAAGAAGAATTCAATCCAGAATTGTAATGCAAACCACTAGTGAGAAATTTGAACAAATTCATGACCACTATGGAAAATTGTAGAAAGTCCCTACTTTGTACCATATTTGGGAAATAAAAAAGTCTCTCAACATTACTATACATGAAGATCTTAAGCCATGGATTATGGATGTAAAAAAGGAGGAGGAAAAAGAATGGCTACCCTAGGAGCATTAGGTGGAGCAAAAATAGAAACCCTAGCTCCAAAAGTGACTCAATCATTAGTGGGGATTCAATTTAATATAGAGACCACCAAATTGGAAAGAGTGATAGAAAAGAAGGCCATGATTACTGGAGAGGAATTCACCTTTCAAAAAGTAGAACCATTCATTGGTTTGACTCCAATAAAAGAACTAAGGCCTACTAAGGTTCCTATCTTTTAAGATGACCCATTCAATATAGCTCAACCACAATATGATCAATTATAGGATATTATTAAAGGCATGATGCAAAAATAGAATAATTTAGAAAAGACTTCCATCTTGTAAATCCAAGAAGACTGATTCAATCTATTTGAGGGAACCATGATTGTCTTATTCAATTCCTTAAATTTATTCAAAACCAAACAAAGGGAAATAAGTTGGCAAAATTTCATGGATACAAGCTGAGTTGGCCAATGACAAGATTCAAGCTATCAAGTGAAAGACTTGATCAAAAATTTGACCAAGAACCAAGTCCTTGAATATAGGATAGTTAGCCTAACCCATTTAAATATGTCTATGGCTATATTTGTGGAAAAAATCAAAGCCTTGAGTAGTTGGTCCAAGTAGATGGAGGACATTTCCAAAGACCTCAAACAGAAAGAATATAAAATTCTACACATGTTGGACAATGGAATCAAAGAGCCCATCTCAATTAGTCCCTTGGGACTTATCACTAATAAGGAGTTCAGACATAGAAATTTTCAACTCATGTAGGAGGTGAGGAACCAAGGTCAAGGGAAGAGAGGGATTGACAATAAGAAGATCATGGGCCTATGTTTGTCACCTAAGGAGAAGATAAGGGATGTTGGGAGAATCAAAAAATCTTTGGAGAGAGCTGAGAAAGATCTCAATAACATAGGATATCAAGAAAAAGAGTTACTCATGAGTCCCATTAGTGACCTCTAGTTGATCAACGAATAACATTATAAAATGAAGATCTTATAAGGAAGGTAGAAGGTTGTAGCAGCACAAGGGTCCAAAATTTAACTGAATGACAAATATTCTTTTGCAACTAGCATTATATATTTTGGAAATGGAATATTCTTTTTGTAAAGGCATGTACAACTTGTAAATTACATTACTTATAGGTCCATATATTAGAAAAGGTCATTTTTTATAGAATGTAATAGAAAGGATAGTTGTCCTATACACATGTACAAATGTAATTTGTTATTATTGATTAACATACCTCATAAATTATCTATATAAAGAGGTATTGCCAATTGTAAAGAAAAGAGTTTTTGGAGGTGAAAACCTATTTGTAAGTTTTGAGCAAACTAATATAAGCAAGGAGCTCTACAAAGTTTGTCCATATTTTCTTGTGTGAATTGCTATCATCGTTCCTCTCTCATTTGTTTGATCTTATCTTCATATTTGAATGGTTCTTGTGAATTATAGAAGTAAATATTTAAATGTAGAGTTGTTAATTTGTGTTAATTCTAGATTAGTTTAAAGTTCTTAGGTTTACTTAATTTTCTTTGCTCTTCTTACATCTAGGTTAATGTTATTTTCTTTCAGGAGTAAGATTCTTAAAGTAAATCTTGTTCTTATTTTCATATTTTCATACCTTCCTTAGATGTTTTCTTAATGTGTGGTAAAATTTGAGGTTATGCTACTTCATGTTGTATATTGGTTAAATGCATGTTTAGATGAAATTGGAACTTTTTCATAATGTTTAAAATAAAGATAAATAACACCTCTCTTTTTTGCCCTACCCTTAATTTTAATCCTTTTTTTATCAATTCACCTTAGATTAGTTTCATTATGAATACTCATCTTAGTTTAGATTTAGACTTAGTTTTGAGCATAACTCACATTAAATAGCATAGATAATCTTCAAAATCAAAGATTAACTATCGAGCCACGGTGGCTCCCAAACACCAACTAATATAAATTTATGAAATAGTCAATCTATTATACCTCTATTACACCACAAATGATAGGATTATGACAACTAAAAAATCATAGAATGGATTTTGTGAATCCAAAAATGAAAAGTGTTTCTTAAACACTACATGTACCTCTTGATATATTTACGTGCATCAATAGGCTCTAGGATAGGTTTAAGGGTAATTTAACAATAGTCTATTTCAATAAACAGTCTTACCATCCAAATACCGCTTTTAGGTGATTACATTCCCTGCCCGCCCCCCACCATGCCCCAAACCACCCCGCCCCTCCCCCTGACCCCACCCTTCCTTTGTGTTATAAATGTAACAAAATGAAATGACTAGTATAAAGAAAAAGGAAGCATACCTAGACTTACCCAGAAAGTGAATCACGTATAGCTAAGTTTGAGTATTTAAAGATGGGTATGTGTATGTGAAACATGATCCAAAGTATTGACCTTCAATAAAATGTGAAAAATTAGTTCTTACTTAAGATATTATCAAAAGTGAAAGACTATGCTAAATAAAATAACTAAGTAAATATGAGTAAAGAGACAGGAAAGAGGAAAATAATGAATATACCTCATTGGGTATGTGAACTAATGCATGAACCTGATAATAACATGAGTGTGTGTGTGAGTGAATATAGTGATAAAATCATTTTATAACTTATAATAAGCTGATAGTTTGATAAACCCTCATATATGGGTGGCCCAAGAACTCGATCCAATTTTGCTTCTATCAATGCCCACCCCTTACTGGAGGATCATAACATGTGAATTGTTTGGATAAGATTGTGTGTCTAACCTTATCATGTGGGTGAATTAATAAATAAATTAGGCTATGCATCCATCATTTTACACACATATGTAGTAGATGAATCTAAAATTGAACTATACAAACTTCTAAATGTATCTAACTAGGTATGTCGAAAATGTGGTCACTCAGGTACATTAGGTAGTTTTGGGACACTAAGGAATGCCAACCACTATAGATGGAGTAGGGAATGAAAATGGTGAAAAACTAAAATATGATAACAAGTATATATAGTGTAGATAATGACATGGATTTTGTCATTCCATCTGATGGACTTGTGTGTAACTAAGCATATAGAAACTATGTGCTACACACATGCCCCTAATTTGAGATCTAAGTATAGTGAATATAAAATAAGCATGTAATATTTTTATCTTTATATCTAAAATTAATGTGGGAGTGATCATGATATACATGATTCCACTACATATAATTAATTGGTATTAATATAAGTTGAAGGTGAGTGTATGTGAACAAAATTCAAACATAACTATCAAACTTATGACTATATCTATGTAAATCTATATTGTACATAGTGTATTATTCTAACTAATATAGACTACCCTAAAGCTATGGCTATTGGAAAATAGTGCCATGAAGTATCCAAATTTGTGAACCAATTTTTGTTTGGTTTAAAATTTGGGTGACTAAACTACATTTTCAGTCCTTAATTTTTCCTATGTCTAAACTGTGTCTAATTTTTAAAAGTGAACTTGTGTGATAAAAATGATCTAGTAATAATAATGTAGGACCATTATCTCTATGAAAAACCCCTGTGAGTGCTCCATATTTTAAAATTAGTTGTTGAACTCTTCAAGAACTATCCTCAAAATAGATAACTCTCTAAAATGTGTTAGTCAGAGCATATATGATAACTATGTGATAATTCAATACAATGTGCAAACATAATATCAAAATGTATGATAATTTGAGCATAATTATGTAATGTAAGATGTATGTTGTATATAAAATTTTACAAGGGTGTTAAGATATATGTAAGCAATGCGTATAACATCAGATATGAGTAGCTACATAGGGGTATGGGGCATGATGCTCATCACAACACCCAAGTGGGAAGGGTAGATACATGAGGTCCCTCATGGAATAGAAAAATGGTGTGTAACAAGCAAAGACAAGTGTCATGGTGAAGATGCATACAATAAAACATACAAACAAAACACATGAGGCACTCAAAAGTAAGCCAAGGGGAAACAATACAAGGTACATGGGCACATGTCCCTAAATATGAGAATTAATGACATATAAGGACATTAAAATGTTCAAATATACAATCAATAAGCAATTTTAGATTAGATAAATATAGAAGGACATGTTCAAATGTCTACATATACAATCAGTAAAACTCACACAAAGCACATGGGCACATGTCTAAGTCATACACAAATATAAATGATGTAGAGATAAAGAGAAATGGCATATTCAAATTCCATTTAATATAATAATCATAGGAAACACAATCAAATCTAAACTATGAAATATAGAAATGAAAGCATGTATAACTATATAGTAAAAATATGTGTAAATACTAAGATGTACATATTTAGAGTCTAAACTTGTGATAGTTAGTAAAATCTCAGTCTAAACTAGTGATAGTCATCAAAATTTGAGCATGAGAGGCAATGATCAATATAAATATATATATATCAATGTGTAAACTGTAATGTATAGAATGTAAGGATAAAACCTGATAGTAGAAACTATGAACGAGATGCCCTAATTGATTAGATGCACTAAATAAATAAACCTCTATTAGTGTATATGCCCTTAGCGGATATATGATAACAAGTCTAGATCAGTGTATTGGATTGAAGTATACTATTAAATATACAAGAATTAAATATGAACAATTGAATCATATATATATATCATAAAACCAACTATACTAAGATAGCTAGTGTATGTAGTGTCTAGAAAGTAGTAGAAATATAAACATAGCAATGCATACAATCTATAAATTTTGTGTTTTTTGAGTAATATTTGGATGTTTTCTTATATTTTATAAATAAAAAATGTACAATCAAATGAAAATAAACAATGTACAAGGAGAAAGAGAGAAGAAGGTATGTATAAGTAAAATGATAATGAACAATGCATTATTTATATGTAGAATATCCTTATATGCATGATGTTCAATGGATTTTTTATTGACTTATGATAAATTTAAGATAGATGATATAATTTTGGGATAATATTTTATGTGATAATGTATACTCAAAACCATTTTTTAAAACCATTCCTTTGTTCTCTTATTTGGTGTTGACATTTCTGATATTTTACTTTAATACTAGCTAATTGATTTTGAAATCCATGTTGTGTACTTGGTTATTTTAAGTTCAATGGATTTAATTCTAATAAAATCTAAGATTTTTTATGATTTGGATACATGTGTGATCCAATTTTTATAGGTCATTGAGATATCACTCTCTATATTGATAATCTTTGATGAGTCCTTTAAAATATACCTATAAAGATGGGATTTCTAATTCGAATGGGATAAAGGATTTTTTTCTATATTAAAATGAATAAGGAGTAGTTCCTATTGGTGTATGTATGCTAGCGTGGTAAGCCCAAAGTGTATAGATGAGTGGATTATGCCAGTAGTAACCAAAATTGGCAACTATTTTAATGACAATACTATTGATTGTCTTATTCATTGCCTATGCCTGATAATTACCTTATGTGTAGTATGGTGTATATAATGTGTGTCAAATTTTATATTTAGTAAAAAACTTTTTCATTTTTTTATTATTAAAAGAGGTTCCACTATCTATAATTATGGCTTCTAGGAGACTGAAGTGGGAAATAATATTGGTCATGAGAAAGTGGCCAACATCCTCCCCTTTTTTGATTGTAACGGAATGGATTCTGCCCATTTTGTAAAATATCATATAGATGTGATAATGAATTTGTGGCCTCCTACAGATTTTGTGTTTATCTTACCAATCAAATTAAATCCACATAGAATGAATGGCCATGAGGATATGATAGGTTGAAGCTTCTATGAAGGTACATGGTACAAGTTACCATGACATTGACATTTATCACATAATTTTGCATACTTATGGCATTCTTATTCCATGATTGGTTAATAGTAACATTGTCTGAGCAATTTTTGTGGCATTGCCTTATTGTTGAAATGGCAACCCCATTCTTTATCATGTATTTTTTTGAATAGCTAGTTAGCTTCCTCAAGTGTTAAACATCATAATAAGTGTCCATAAAAAAATATCTTAAATAAATCACTACCAATGATGACATATCAAAGAGAGTTTAACAATATTTTGAATTTTTCATTATTTGTAAAACTACCTATTGTGATAAATTTATTTAGAAATTTATATATATTAGGGAACCATTCAGATTGTGTTGAGTTGCATTTTCTAACTAGGGTTATTAGAGCGATAAGGTTTGCATAGGACACTAGCAAAGATTGTAATAATTTACTAGTAAAAAGAGCTTGGTTTGCATCCATATCAATGGGGATTAATGATGCAACACTTTCCATTACATTAACATGATGGTTTTCTTTACATGGGATGTTATCAATAGATAAATTATCAAATTGAGCCTGTAGACATTAAAATATATTCTTATAAGGAATTAAGTGCCTTTCTTTTGATTGGTAAACATTTATGACTTGATTAAAAATTAATTGGGAGTACTTGTAGAATTTTATTGATTTTATCTTGAGAGCATGAGCTAATTGAAGGCCTGAGATAAGAGCTTCTTACTCTATAATATTTTTAGTGCATGAAAATCTAAGTCGGTATGTGAGAGTTATTATGTGTCTCATGGGATCGATGAAAATAATTCTATCACTAACACTAAATGTGCATATAAAACCGTCAAAGAACATTATCCATGTATCTACAATGTTATTATATGCTATGAGATCATCATTAGTAGGATTTATATCTAATAATGGAGTTGCTTCCAATCAATCTACAATTATTTGACCTTTTACCAATTTTTTTAATATGATTTTGAGGTCAAATTCTATAAGTAACATAACCCATTTTATAATACAATAAAAAATATGTGGTTTTGACATGAGTAATTTTAAGGTATAGACCTTCATAATGATCTATGTCTCATTAGTAATCATGTAGTGATAATTGTTTTGAGTAACAAATACTAATTATAATCAATGTTTTGTAATTCATGCATAATTTTGCTCATAGTTAACTATTTTATGATTGATGTAGCAAATTAATCTTTCTTTATGTTGATCATCATGTTGTGATATGAGTGCTCCCAATGCATGATCTATCATTGAGAGGTAAAGTAGAAGTGGTTTACCAAGTATGGGTGGGACCAAGATAGGAGGGTTGAGTAAGTATTACTTAAGTGTATCAAATACCTCTTGACATATGATGTCACACTTGAATTTTACATTCTTTTTAGGTAGTCTAGTGAAATATTGGGTTTTTTTTGCATGTTATTCCATAAATTGATGAATTTATGGAATTTTCCCTTGGATGGAATGAATTTGTTTCATATTATTAGGAGGAATATACATGATTACTTTGAACTTATTGTGATCAACTTCTATGCCAAGTTGAAACATAATGAAACCCAAAAGTTGCCTCGAGGAAACTCCAAAGACACATTTATTAGGATTGAGTCAAATGTTGTATTTTATGAGTCTTTCAAAAATTTATCTGAAATCAATTGGATGATGTTATCACTTTTTTGAATTTACCAATAAATCATTGAATGTATTATGAATGAGTTCATGAAAGATATGTGTCATAGTACGTTAGGAAGTTACAATGACATTACTTAATCCAAATGAAATGAATATATAATAGAAATTTCCCCATGGTGTGGTGAAAGAAGTCTTTATTTAATCTTCTGCAGTGATATTTATTTGATTATACCTAAGAAAATTGTCTATAAAGGAGAGCACCTCATAGTCAATTATGGAATTGACTATCATATCAATGTTTGGTAAAGTAAAATCATATTTAGGACATGATTTGTTGAGGTCTATGGAATCACAAAAACATCATATTTATCAATTAGGTTTTACAACATAAAAAATATTGGAAACCCACTATGGATGAGTGAATAGTTGAATAAAACCAACATATAATAACCATTGGATCTCATCCTTTATAAAGAGAAAATTTAGGATGCATTTTGTGAATCTTTAAATTTTTGGCTTAGAATCATGATATATTGTAATTTTGTGTACTATGATTGAGAGATCAATGCCAAGCATATCAAAATAAGCCCATGAAAATACTTTAGGGAAATCAATTAAAATATGATGAATATTTGTGTCTTTTGAGTTATGTAAGGCAACAACCAATAATATGATGCAAGAATCAGTTTTGATTCCATAATTAAATTCCAGTCTTACTTCATTAAGTAATGTAGATTGATCCAAAGTATATGGTGTTGTAGGGATTGTATCATCCATGTCAAGTAACATATTATCCAAATCATCTAAACTCTCACCAAAGTATGTGTAGGTACTTTTGGAATGAGGAAACCTATCCTTATGATAGAGTAAGAGGATATCCTCATATGCACCCATGAAAACAAAGAGAGCTTCATTGTCAACAAAGATCAACAATGATTGGTAAATATGGAAAAATTATATCATTGATGATATCATTGTAGATAATTTAAAGTTTATAAAAATGGTTTAGTATATTAAATTCTCATGGAATAGGTGGACAAAACATGATATGTTGATAAATATTGTGAAAGGATCTAAAATTAGAAGTATCATTTATACATGCAAGTCTTTGTCCACCTTGTTAATCATATGATTTAATAATATTTAAGATTCCCTACTCATGTTTCCAAGGACCTATCCTATGTATCCCGTCTTATATAAATATCATAATGAAAAAGGTGAAGTGGACTTATTACCATATGTATTGGAAATAACTGGGTGTGTTGTGTCTTTTCAATCATAGTCTGGGGTGGTGTAGTAGAAGAATACATGTGAGGAATATAGTTATGTGAAGGCTATGTATGTTGGCAGTACTTGAATGGTTATTTATCTATAAGACATGTATATATATGACCTTTGTAGCTAAATTTTAAGCATGCATGTAACATTGATATAACCACATGCATAACATGAATCCATGGTCTCGCAAGAAAGATATTATAATTTAGATCATTAGGCATAACTTGGCATGTTGTAGTTAGTGTTTTAGGTCTGAGAGTAAAATTTAATGTAATTTCCCCAAAAAAATTCATGGAATACCATAAAGCCTTTCGATGCTCATATCATAATAATCCAAATTTGTAGCATGTATATTAAGATGACATAGAAAAGATATGTTGTAGATATTAAACCCTGATCTATTATTAAAAAAAAAAACTCATTTGACACTTACCTCATTAATTCATATATCAATATAGAGAGTTAGATGAAAATTTAGAATGTGATGATATGAAAGGTCCTCTCTCTTCAAATAAATATGTTCTTTTTTCCATTTCATAATGTTGATAATAGAAACTACATAGGAAAGCTTGGATGTTTGAGGTTCTTGATATCATGAAATGCCACATACAAAATATTTTCATATGTGTTAAAGTGTTTTAAAAGTTCTAAATTTGAAACTTTAACTAAAGGATTACTTCTATGATTAAAAAATCTATAGACATGGATATTGTAAACCTATCAAGCTTCAGGACCACATGGGGACATCATAACCTAGACTACAGGGTCTAACAAGAGCATAGATCTAATAATATATATGGGATGTTGGCTAGATGTTTTTGATTAATAATAAGGAGGTATAATATAGACCGATTATGTTTCAATATATCTAGGAGTGATATGAAAACAATAAGAATGGACCAAAGAGCAAAATGCATCTAAGGGAGAATTGCTGATTTAGGTACTATAATTACTATTTGATGTAATAACTTATCTATGTGATAAAATAATAGTGTATTAATTGCACTTCACACATGAAAAAGATAGCATTGTAAATAATGAATGAAAGATATTTTTTAGTTTACTAATAATTAGAAGAAACAACCATGCAAATGAAAGTAGTAAACTTTGTAACAAAAAGTGATTAATTTTGTCATTATAATCATGATTATAGAAATTAGAATATATGTTAATCTAAAATAATAATTTTGTAAATGTAAAACCTAGGGATAGGTAGAGATAGTTTTTAGAATTAGGTTAAGTTAGACAAATATTTAAATTATATTTAAATAAATGACACCCTAATGTGGTATTGATTAAATGGGTTAGGTTATGGAATTTTTTTTTAAAAAAATGATGAATTTGTAACCCTAATTTAATGAACCTAAAAATTATCAACAATAAGAAAATTACCAATAGGCCAATATATTGAAAAAATACTTAGAATTGATTCATATTGATTTCTTGAATTAATTAAAAACCCAAACCATGCTTAAATATAATTTAGTGTTGACATGCAAATTTTTTTTTTTAAAAAAAAGTCTATTTTTATCAACCTATATTTATAGTAAGTTATGCAAGTGTGCATGGATCTAAAAATTATCCAAAATAAACTAAATACTAAAATTATACTATGGGATAAACTTTAACTGAATTTGACTTTTGGTTCTAAACACATACAATTTCTAAAAATAGAAAATTCTTGAAAAAATCATTAAATGTTATTTTTGTACCTTCAAATGATCATGTTTGGCCTCAAAAAATATCAAAATAAAATCTAAGTGGATAGAGATATTTATGATATACTATAAATTTTTTATACGATCATTTTGGCACATGGAATATCTCAATCCGAGTTATAGGTCAAAAGTTATAGCCTCCAGAAGGTTGGCCTATTTTTTCTATATCATTCTCCTCTGGTTGAAAATAACTCAGCTCCTATGAAATGGCATGACTATAATTCTACCATTTGTCTCTATCAATCTTCTTTATCTCCCATTATATAATCCAAGTGTTGTCTTCTTATTTTAATCCTTCCCACTGCACCAAATACTTGTTATAATTATCTTGACTTGTGCTCACTATCTTCATATCCAAAACTTGTACTATTTTTTCTTTCTTCTTTGGAATTTTTTGCTCCCAATTTACTTCATCTTTTTCATGTTCACCATATTATCCATATATTTCATATAAATCTGAAACATTAAATAATGGAGATATATCAAAATTATAAGGTAAACTTACTTCATAGGCATTATCATTGATTTTGTTCACAATTCTGTATGGTCTAATTTTCTTTTACTTCAACTTATTTTATGTGCCTTTCAGAAATATCTCTTTCCTCAAGTAAACCATTATGAACTCTCCTTATTAAAACACCTTGGATATTTTTCTAACATCTAATGCTACGTTATAGTTCTCATTACTTTCTTGCAACTTTCTTCTTACTCCTTGCAACTACTACATATGCTCTACAAATGCTTCTGTGTCATCATTAATTCGATCTGTAATTGGAAATTGTACCAAATCTAAAATATCCATATGATTTATCACATAAATAATTTGAAAAGTTAAATTTATTGTTTATCTATTCACTAAATTGTCATATGCAAACTCAGCTTGTGGTAAAGTCAATTGCCATTGCTTGGGCTTCTCTCCCACTATGCATCTCAATAAAGTTTTCAAGATCATATTCACAAGTTATATCTATCCATCTATTTTTGGGTGATATTCACTATTGAATTGAATCTTAGTACCCATCTTCCAGAAATGACTTAGAAATTTCATGTCCCTATCTGAAGTAATAGTTTTTGGAACACCATGCAATCTCACAATATCCATAAAAAATAATTCTGTAACTCTAGTCACATCATAGGTTTTCTTACATGAAATTAAATGAACCATTTTATAAAATTTGTCTATAAAAAAAAAATTTAATTGTTACCTCTTTGTGTGTTTGGTAATTTTAACACAAAGTCCATACTCAAATCTGTTCATGGTCCTCTTAGAACTAGTAATGGCATATATAATCCAGTATTTTATGCATGTCCTTTAGTTACATAACATATTTTACATCTTGAAACATACCTTTTCACATCTCTCTTCATCTTTGGCCAAAAATACTTTTCCTCCACGAAAGCTATTATCTTCGTCTTACCGAAATGTCCAGCCAAACCACCACTATATTATTATATTGTATCATAGAGACCCAATTGGATTGCATAATTGTTTCCTTTTAAAGAGATAACCTTCTTGTATATGATACTAATCATGAAAAACATATGTCCCACCTATTAATGGATTCCTACACTGCACAACTACCTTGTTAAAATATATATTAGTATCATATAATTCTTTAATAGCTTCAAATCCAACTACTTCACTCACCATAGTAGTTATTAACACTACCCTCTTGCTTAATGCATTAGTTACCTAATTTTGTTTTCTTGATTTATTCTTCAACACAAAAATATACCCCTATAAGGAGGAAACCCACTTTGAATGCCTACTATTCAACTTCTTTTGTGTATTCACTTACTTCAAAGCTTCATGATCTGTAAATAATATAAACTCCATAGGCACCAGATAATACCTCCAATGTCTTAATTCTTGTATAATTTCATAAAGCTCAACATCATAAGTAATATACTTTGTTCTTACCTCATTTGATTTCTTCATAAAATACACTATTAACTTTCTTTCTTGACTAGCACAACACCAATTCCCACAAATGAAGTATCAAAATCAACTTAAAACACTTTCTTAAAATCTGATAATGCTAAAATTGGCATTTCTATAATTCTCTTGAAAATTTCAAAGATTTGTTTTGTTGCTCTAGTTCATGCAAATTCTTTCCCTCTCATGCAATCTATTATTGGTGCCACAATACTAGTAAATTTTTTAATAATTTTTTTGTAAAAAGTTGATAAACCATGGAAACTTCTTACCTCTATAATGTTTTTTGGAATAGGCCACTCAATAATTTCCTTTACCTTTTCTTCATCCATTTTCACACCATCTATTGAAACTACAAATCCCAAAAATACCAAACTATTCTATATAAACTTACACTTCTTCAAATTTGTATACAACTTCTCTTTTCTTAACAAATACACTACCATTCTCAAATGTTGTAAGTGTTCTTCTTTAGTCTTATTGAATATCAACATATAATCAAAATAAATAACCATAAATTTCTAATATATTATTATAGTACTATGTTCATCACCCTCATAAATGTGCTAGGTGTATTAGATGATACGAATGTCATCACCCTCCACTCATATAAGCCATCCCTATTCTTGAATGTATTTTTCCACTCATCTCCTTCATGAAATTGAATATGATAATAACCACTCCTTAGATCAATCTTGGTAAAATATTTTTCTCTTGCAAGCACATCCATCATATCATCAAAACGAGGTATAGGAAACCTATAATTTATTGTAATTTTATTAATTTATCTAATATCCACACACCTTCTCCATCCTATATCTTTATTTGGAGTTATTAACACTGGTGTTTCACATAGACTCATACTCTCCCTTATCATCCTTTTTCTTAGTAATTTAGTAACATGTTTATTTAATTCTGCATATTCTATTGGATTCATCCTATACGTTGATTGATTAGGTAGAGCTAATCCTAGAATCAAATCAGTGTGATGTTGAATATCTCTCTTTGATGGTAAACCATTTGGTAACTCATCAAGTATAACATTTGGATATTATTTCAAAAATCTTGTTGTTTTTATTGGTATTGGCACCATTTTTTTCTTCATTCTTTACTACTAATGCATTACAAAAACCTATTACCTTCATATCTTGGATAAATTATTTAGTAGATAACATTATTTTTGTCTTATCTTCCTCTTTAAGAGGTAACAAAACTACCTTTGTACCACCTTTCCAAAAAGTGTATGTGTTCTTTGCTCCATCATGAACTACTTTCTTGTCAAATTGCCATGATCTCCCCAATAACACATGACATGCATCCATCAGAATAACATCACACCAAATTTCATCATTATAAGTTTTTCCTATAGAAAAATTGATTAAGCACCTTTTATATACTATAACCTCATTCCCTTTCTTAAACCATGAAATCCGATAAGGGTTAGGATGCTTTTCACATTGCAAATTTAGTTTCTCAATCAGTTCTTTAGAAACCATATTTTTATGACTACCACCATCTATAATTACTTTGCATACATTTCTACCTAAAGTACATCTTGTTTGAAAAACATTTGATCATAGCCATACATTACCACCTTCTTTATTTTGTACTTGTTCCTTAGAGAAATCATGGTTCTTCTCATCATGAGATTCTCTCCAACATTTGCTAGTGCAACTTCAGTATTTTACTCTTCTATTTTAGCCTCAACTAGATTTACTCTTGGGTGATCTTGCCTCTTTTCTTGATCTTGATAGTTTGGACACTCAAATGCTTTGTGAATTTCTTCTCCACATCTATAATAGACATAAGATGTGCATTGATTCAAAAACCATCCTATAACACCATTGTAACCTTGTCCTCTCTGAAATCCTCTTCGTCTTTGTTGGTATTGAAACCCTTGCCTATTATCATCTTCCCTTTCTGCACCACATGATGATTCAACTTTATTGGATTTAAAGCCACCTCTTGTGGTATTAAACCCACCTCATCCCCTTATTGGAGGGGATCTACCTCTTCTTGGACTAGTAGATGTCCTTCTAAAATTTTGTTTATTTTGTTTTTCTTCTACCTTCAAAGCTAATTGATAAGTGTCCTCCATGTTAAGTATTTTATGCATGCTTAATTCCTCTTGAATAAAAAATTTCAAACCATTTACATACCTTGAAATCATATGCTCTTCTATTTCATCATGCTCCACTCATATGGAAAGCTTGTAAAATTCATCTGTATACTATTGTATACTGTGATATTTTTAACTTAAATTTTAAATCTTTTATATAATGTTTTTTCATAATCCATATGAAGAAATTTCTTTTTAAACTTTTTCTCCATATTTTTCATTGAATTAAGCTTCTCTTTACGTTTTCGCTATCTCTTTTTCATTGATTGAGCTTTCAATTTCATGCTTACAAACTTTACCTTCTTATCTTCTCTCATAGTCTTCCACTCAAAGAACTTCTCCATGATATTCATCTAATCTATCAACTCCTATGGTTTTAAACTACCTCCATAATATGAAACATCAACC